>PVKP010036608.1:0-22328 GCA_004027715.1 Plecturocebus donacophilus | reverse complement strand
TACAATAATAGGCTGTACTTAGTCCATGTCAGTAGGAGGTAAGAGTTCATTTGAGTGCTAGTGTACTTTGAAATCTCCCCATGGCTGCACTCTGAGTAAAGAAACTATGATAGTAGATGAAGCCATACTTGCAGTGCAGGAATGGAAACAGCAGTCTTACTGCTTTACATTGCTGCCTCACAGTGTGCAAAATACATTTTGCTTTTTGTCTCACTTTGGGGTGGAGGAGAAATAACACTGCTGCATATGCTTTGCTGAAATTCAACTTTTCCGTTTATTTTACAAATAAATTGTGAGAAAAATACAGGGGGTAAGGAAGACAAGAAGCCTGTCAACCATCACAGTTTATGGATAGGTTAATTGGTCCTGATTGAGACTTAAAGCTGAAAAGTGAAAAATTATAGAAGCTGTGAAATTTGCTTGAATGCTGTTTGATGATACTTTTGAGCAAATGGTGTTGTGGCTGTGTTTTGAAAGGAATCTTTAAAGTATACATTTGTACTTATGAAATATTCATGACTGCAGTGCTCTGATGTCTCCGGTTTGCTTCTGAATACTGTGGTGGGGCTGTGGAGGTGTAAGCTTGGCACCTGGGTGGCACCTGTTATGACTGGGCAGTGGTCCGTGGAAGCCCCTTATGAAGTTCTCTCTTATGTGTGATTGATATTTCTCTTAAAAAAAAAAAGGCAGCTGGGCTCGGTAGCTCACACCTGAAATCCCAACACTTTGGGAGGCTAATAATGCAAATGGATCACCTGAGGTCAGGAGTTTGAGACCAGCCTGGACAACATGGCAAAACTCCATCTCTACTAAAAATATAAAAATTAGCCAGGCATGGTAGTGCACACCTGTAATACCAGCTATTCAGGAGGCTGAGGCAGGAGAATCGCGTGAACCTAGAAGGCAGAGGTTGCAGTGAGCCAAAATCGCACCACTGCACTCCAGCCTGGGTGACAGGGTGAGACTTGGCATCAAAAAAAAAGAAAAAGAAAACAAAGCTTTTTAAAAATAATTTCAAATTTAAAGCTTACACCTTTAATGTATTCTTTATTTCCAAGATAATGCTTGTAAACAATAAAAACAACTATGTAAAAGAAAAGGGAACATCTTCGGTCCCCCTAGTTCCAGAACTATACACTATCTGGAAACAGCACAGTTTTATAGAACCTTCCTTTAAGACACTTTGACATTTTTTTATTTTAAAGTAGGGTAGGATATGTGTCTTATTTTATAATCTTTAGATTTAGGATTTTTTTAGGAGACGGGGTTTCTCCATATTGGTCAAGCTGGTCTGGAACTCCTGAACTCGGGTGATCCGCCTGCCTCGGCCTCCCAAAGTGCTGAGATTACAGGCATGAGCCACCATGCCTGGCCTAGATTTAGGATTTTAAATAATTAAACTAAAATACATTTGAAATTACTCCACAGATATCTTGAAGCCTACCTATAAACCCCAACCCACTTACTTACTTGAAATTTACTTTTATTCCTAGAATGGAATCAATAGAGAAAATGGAGTCTGATTTTAAAAACTGCCATATGTTTCTTGTAACCATTTTAAACAAAGCTGTGTGTAGAGGATCCTTTCCCCACTGTGAGTATATCATGTTAAAATATTTCTACTTTTGTATTTTCTTGTAACTAAGTGTATATGTCATTGTTTTGTAACTGATCCCATGAAGAATTAGAATTTCTCACCATTTTCAAAACTGAAAAGTCCCTTAGCAGTTGTGCCATGCCTTAAATTGCTTTTTAAGCATTGCAGTGAGGTGAGTGAAAATGAAATGTAAAATTTGTAAGCCTGAGGATCTTACTTTCTAGTATACCGTTTATTACAACAGATTTCTAAAACTCCCATTAAATAAAGTCCATGGCAAAATAGATTTCTGTCGCACTTCACTATCGTGTAGCTTTTGTAACTATTCGTTTTCAAAGCTAGACTTTTTAAAAGTTTTTTTAGGTATGTAAAGCTCCTGGCCTGGCACCATGGCTCATGACTGTAATCCCAGCACTTTGGGAGGCCAACCAAATCATTGAGATCAGGAGTTTGAGACCATCCTGGACAACATGACAAAACCCTGTCTCTACTAAAAATTAGCCTGGCATTGTGGCACATGCCTGTAATCCCAGCTACTCAGGAGCCTAAGGCAGGAGAATTGCTTGAACACGGGAGGCAGGGTTTGCAGTGAGCCTAGATCGTGCCACTGCACTCCAGCCTGGGCGACAGAGCAGGACTCAGTCTCAAAAAAAAAACAAACTTTTTTTCAACTAATTTAAACCTATTGTTTTAACCTTATTTTTATTCTTCCCACAGTGGAATCTCTAGCACTGTCACTCATGGCTGGCATGGAACAAAGTTAAATATCTTCAATGTAATAAACATCTCAGAATTCATCGTCATACATGTACATTTCCACCATGTGCAGCTGAAAAATGAGAATCTTTTTATTTTGGTTTATTTGTAAAACTTGTCCACGGTCAGCCAGGTACAGTCGCTTACGCCTCTAATCCCAGCACTATGGGAGGCCAAGGCAGGCAGATCACTTGAGCCCAGGAGTTCGAGGTCAGCCTGGGCAACATGGTGAAACCCCATGTCTGCCAAAAATACAAAACGTTTCCAGACATGGTGGTACATGCCTGTAGTCCCAGATATTTGGGAGGCCAAGATGGGAGGATTACTTGAGCCCAGGAGGTCAAGGCTGCAGTGAGCCATGATTGCACTATTGTAGTGCAACCTGGGTGAGAGAGTAAGACCCTGACTCAAAAACCATTTGTCCACAGTCCAGACATATGGATTGTAGGTGGTTTTTCTGGAGATTAGTAGATACTATATAGGGTTGTGTATATAAAATTGTGTAAATAGTGCAAAGTGTATATAGGCTGTTTACTGTATTTCCTACTGTAAGATACAGATTTATGGTACTGATACCTTTAAATATAAATTATATCATTTTGAAAATGTGATTACTGGTATTCAAAATAAAGGACTTAAAATTATTTTATTCTCCCTGCTGTCCTTCAGTCACAGAACCTTTTTATATAGAGCTTTACATGTTGTCTTCCCTAAAAGTTGTCTTAGATTTAGCTGTCCTAGAAATGTTTATATTTTAGCTGGGCATAGTCTCTCAAGTTTGTAATCCCAGCACTTTGAAAGGCTGAGGTGAGAGAATTACATGAGGCTAAAATGGATTCCTAGAATGGAATCGATAGAGAAAATGGAGTCTGATTTTAAAAACTGCCATGTTTCTTGTTCAAAGTTAGCCAAGCATGGCGACACATGCCTATAGTCCCAGCTACTTGGGAGGCTGTGGGAGGATCGCTTGAGACCAGGAGGTCGAGGCTGCAGTGAGCCATGATTGCATCACTGCACTCCAGCCTGGATGACAGAACAAGACATGTCTCCAAAAAAGAAAAAAGAAATGTTTATATATTTTATGCACCTGAGAATTTCCACATGGAAAATAGCTTCACCTAATATCAATAAATGTAAAAGGCCAACTTAACTTACGGACAACTGTTGGTACATACCGTTGTTTTTTTTTTTGTTTTTGGTTTTAGTTTGTTTGTTTTTAACAGATCACTCTGTTGCCCAGGCTGCAGTGCAGTGGCACAATCTCAGCTCACTGCAACCTCCGCCTCCTGGGTTCAAGCGATTTTCTTGCCTCAGCCTCCCGGGTAGCTGGGATCTCAGGTGTGTACCACCACACCCAGCTAATTTTTATATTTTTAGTGACATGGGGGTTTCTCCATGTTGGCCAGACTGATCTTGAACTCCTGGCCTCAGGTGATCTACCTGCCTCAAGCCTCCCAAAATGCTGGGATTACAGGCATGAGTCACCATGCCCAGCAATATTTCGGAGCAATTTTCGTGAGCTAATCAGTTATATTTTGAATAAAATTATGTATACCATTCAATTTTTCCATATTTACTTTGTATACTTTTTGCATGTGTGTTAGGATCTTCCAGATAAACAGAATAAATAGGATTATATAGATAGAGATTTATCGTGAAGTAGTGTCTTATTAAGTCCCATGATCTGCTGTCTGCAACTTGGAGGTCTGGGAAAGCCAGTGGCGTACTTCTATGCCAAATCTGAAGACCTAAGAACCAGGAGAGCCAATCGTGTCCCAGTCTGAGTTCAAGGGCTGGAGAACCAGGGAGTGCCCGTGTTGGAGGGGAGAAGAAGGCGGACATCCCAAGCAGAGAGCAAATCTGCCTTCTCTCTGCCTTTTGGTTCTGTTCAGGCCCTCAGCAGATTGATGATGCTCACCCTCATTGATGAAGGTGATCTTTGCTCAGTCTAGCAATTGAAACACTAACCTCTTCTGGAAACACTCAAAGACACAGCCCCAAGAAATGTTTTCCCAGCCATCTGAGCATCCAACTTGGCCCAGTCAGGTGAAACATAAAGTCGACCATCACAGCATGTGTCTAACACTGTGACTCAGTACGATACTTAACATTTATTTCCTTCTGAAAAATAACCATTGAATTCACAGCAAAGCACTGGGGTGCCCTTGCCCTGAGACACAGTCTCTTTCGGCATCAGCAATTCCTGCATACAAACAGCAAAATCTGGAGATTAGCCTATTCACATCCTGGGTTTTATTCAGAAGCCTCAGGAGAAATTCACTGGGGAGGCCTTCAAATGAACAGCTACTTCCAAGTCTCAGGAAAATACCATTGTAGATCCCAGTTCTGAGGTGGAATCAGATGTGGAGCAAGGCCCTGCAGACAGCACAGAGAGGAAGAGTGATGGCCCAGAGGTGAGAGCGTCTGCAATGTGGGTGAGCAGAACTGGCCATCAGGTGGTCCTGTGTAGGATCAAAATGGCTGGGCCCTTCTATGCATCAGTCTGTCACTGGCTGCAGGTCCCTGGAAAGAGTGTGCCTCTGCAGCAGAGGCGCTGAGGGGCCGGCAGTCCCACCTAGAGGGCTCTGGACATCACATCATGTTAGCTACCTTCATCAAATACCACTTGAGTTTTCTGAATGAAAAGACATCTTTACACTGAATCTGAGAGCTGTTCCTTCGCTCTTGTGTGTGGAAAAGCAAATGCCTTGCTGCATATCTCCCTGTCGTGTGTAAAATGGATTGGGTCTCTCACTCAATTTTTCTTACGGTTCTCTAAGACCTTTTTTTTAAAATTGTTAGTCGTTTTCCAGACAGGCATGTAAGAAGCCTGTAAGTTGTGATACCCACCTTCCCAAGAAAAAAAAATATGACATTGGAAATACCTATATTCTAGGAATGCATTTGGTACAATATATACAATTCCTTTATGTAAAAAACCACAAAGCATTGCTCAGAGAGTAAAGATCTTAATAGGCCGGACACAGTGGCTCACATCTGTAATCCCAGCACTTTGGGAGGGCCAGGTGGGTGGGTCACCTGAGGTCAGGAGTTCAAGACCAGCCTGTCCAACATGGTGAAACCTCTGTCTCTACTAAAAATGTAATATTAGCCGGGTGTGGTGACAGGCACCTGTAATCCCAGCTACTCAGGAGGCTGAGGCAGAAGAATCACTTGAACCCAGGAGGCGGAGGTTGCAGTGAGCCAAGTTCGCACCATTGCACGCCAAGTTGGGCAAGCAAAACTCGGTCTCAAAAACAAAAAGACCAAAATTAAAAAATGTACCATGCTTATGAGTTAGAAGAGTAATATGGTTAAGAGATTAGTTATCCCCAACTGACCTATAGAATCAGTGCAGTTCAAATTAATTCCAGCAGGTATTTTGTAGAATTTGACAGGCTGATTCTAAAATGGATACACAAAGGACCTAGAGTAGCCAGAACAATCTGGAAGAGGAACAATGTTAGAGGACTTAACATTATCTGATTTCAAGGCTTTTTTTGCTGGACTTCAGTGGCACGATCTCAGCTCACTGCAACCTCTGCTTCCTGGCTTTAAATAGTTCTTCTGCCTCAGCCTCCCAAGTAGCTGGGATTACAGGCACGCACCATCACAGCTGGCTAATTTTTATATTTTTAGTAGAGATGGTGTTTCACCATATTGGCCAGGCTGGCCTCGAACTCCTGACCTCATGATCTGCCCACCTCAGCCTCCCAAAGTGCTGGGATTACAGGTGTGAGCCACTGCGCCTGGCCTGATTTCAAGGCTTTTTAAAGCTAGAGTAATCAATATAGTATAGTACTAGCAAACCAATAAACAAATAGATCAGTGAAGCAGAACAGAGTCCAGAAATAAATGGTCAGTTGAGGTTGTTTTCCTTTTTACTAAGTTAACATAAAATGTAATGGAGAAAGGAAAATGTGTAAATAACTAGTGCTGGAACTAGGTGACTGTAAAGGAAAAGCGAATCTTTACCTCGTAACATAAACAAAAATTAATTTGACATGCACCATGGACTTCAGTGTGAAAGCTGGGGCCAGGTATGGTGGCCCACGCCTGTGATCCCAGCACTTTGGGAGACCGAGGCAGGAGGAGCACCTCAGGTCAGGAGTTCGAGACCAGGCTGACCAATATGGTGAAACCATGTCTCTACTAAAAATACAAAAATTAGCCAGGCATCACAGCATGCATCTATAGTCCCAGCTACTCAAGAGGCTGAGGCATGAGAATCACTTAAACCTGGGAGATGGAGGCTGCAGTGAGCCGAGATCACACTACAGCACTACAGCCTGGGCGACAGAGCAAGACTCTGATTCAAAAATTTTAAAAATAAAAATAAAGGCAAGGTCTCACTGTTTGCTGGCTGATCTGAACTCCTAGGCCCAAGTAGTCCTTTGGCCTCAGCTTCCCAAAGTGCTGGGATTACAGGCATGCTCCACTGCATCTGGCCCAAGCCATTTTTTTTAACAAGCACAAAGAGGCAAGGAAGGCACCAAAATGGCCAATTAAACCACACGAGCATCACAGCCTCTGGAATGGCTAAAATAAAAAGACTGGCGATGTCAAGTAATTTTCAAGGATTAGAGCAACTGGAAGTTACAACACAGTACAAGCACTTGAGGAAACTATATGGCATTTTTGTCAAACATGTATCTATCTACTCCTGAGAAGCAGCAGTTCACCCTTAGGTATTTATCCAAGATAAATTCTTAAATGCATCCACCAAGAGATTTATATCAATATTCATGAGCTAAAAGCTAGAAACATCCTGAAGACTATGAAGAGGTAGATGGATAAACAGTGAAGTATAGGCATGCAATGGAATGCAATTCAGCAGTGAAAACACACAGCTCACACATAACAACATAAGGGAATTCAAGAACTTTATGCTGAAAAAAAAATGCTACATGGCCGGGTGCAGTGGCTCAAGCCTATAATCCCAGCACTTTGGGAAGCCAAGGCAGGCAGATCAGGAGGTCAGGAATTGAAGACCAGCCTGGCCTCCAACAAGACATGGTAAAACCCTGTCTCTACTAATAATACAAAAACTAGCCGGGCGTGGTGGTATTCGCCTGTAGTCCCAGCTACTCCGGAGGCTGAGGCAGAACTACTTGAACCCTGGAGGCGTAGGTTGCAGTGAGGCATGATCGCACCACTGCACTTCAGCCTGGGCAACTGAGAGAGATTCTATCTCAAAAAAAAAAAAAAGCTAGACTTAAAAGGATCCATTATTACTCCATTTACATGAAGTTAATGGACAGGTAAAACTAGTCTCCAATGATAGAAATTACAACAGTGGTTGTCTCTGGGCATGACTTACTACCTGAAAGGGGATAACGAGGAATTTCTGGGGGTGATGGGAGAATACTGTGTCTTCATTGGTTCTACGGGTACATGCATGTGACAGAACTCATTGAACTGTAGATTTAAGGTCTGTATATGCATTATACCTCAATTTTTAAAATTAAAAGTAATTTTTTTACATGCAGTACAATTAGTTACCACTATGCACCTATTAGAATGACAAAACAGAAACTTGACAGTAAAAAGTCTTGGCCTGGGTGTGGAGCAACTGGAAATCTCATATGTTACTGGTGGAAATGCAGATGGTACCGCCTACTGGGGTTTTTTTGGTTTTGGTTTTGTTGGGTTTTGGGGTTTTTGGGTTTTTCTTTTGGTTTTTTTGAGACAGAGCCTTGCTTTATCGCCCATGCTGGATTGCAGTGGTGCAGTGTCTGAAGTGTGTTTTCAGGTGACTTTCACAGTTCTGAAAGCTGAGAACCCAAGACCAAGGCACCAGAGAGTGTCTGGTGAGGACCCACTGTCTGGTTCTCGGTGCCGTCTTCAAGTTGTGTCTTTACATGGCGGAAGGGAAAGGCAGTTCTCTGGGGTGTCTTTTATAAGGGCACAAATCCCACTCACCAGGACTCTACTCTTGTGACCTGTCACCTCTCAAAAGCCCCACCTCCTCATCCCATCACCGTGGTGACGGGACTTCAACATAGTAGTAACATTCCTTCACAGGTTAGGGATTTGACACAAGTATTTACTGGGGGATGCTTTTTCAGTTTACCAGAGCCACTAAATGCGTAGAAATTTGTCGTAACCATGACAGAAACCTAAAACAGGACAGTAACTTTCTGACAGCTTACCCGCCAGATTTCAGACTGGCCAAACCAGTCCCCATAGTGCATAAGCCAATTGCTTGCTGTAAATCTCTTAACTTGTATCTCCTACTGATTCTGCTTTTCTGGCTGAACCCTGACTGACATACATGCCTGTGTAACTATCAGCCTGACCAAGATGCAGGACATTTCCAAGTCCCCAGAAGTTTCCTACACACCTCTTTTCAGTCCATCCTGCTCCTCCCAGACACCTCACCCAGGCAAATGCTTGCTTTTTTTTTTTTTTGAGACAAAGTCTCACTCTGTCGCCCAGGCTGGAGTGCAGTGGCTCAATCTTGGCTCACCAAAACCTACGCCTCCTGGATTCAAACGATTCTCCTGCCTCAGCCCCCTGTAACTGAGATTACAGCACCCACCATCACACCCGGCTAATTTTTTGTACTTTTAGTAGAGACAGGGTTTCTCCATATTGGCCAGGCTGGTGTTGAACTCCTGAACTCAAGTGATCCGCCTGCCCTGGCCTCCCAAAGTGCTGGGATTATAGGTGTGAGCCACCACGCCCGGCCAATTTCTAACTTCTATCACCAATGAGTAGTGCTCTCTGTCATGGAAGTTCATATAGATGGAATCCCACAATATGTACATTGTCTTTTGTGTGTGGAAAATTACAGAATAATTTCGAGGGTCATCTGTTTTATACTACTACTCGTATCTATTTTCTTCCCCTTTTCAAAACTTTTTTTTCATTATTTAATGTTTTGATTTTTATTTGTGTAGTAAATTACGCATAAAATTTGCCATCTTAATTTGCAACCAGCTTATGAGGGCAATGGGGGCACCTAAACTCTTGATGAAAAAAGAAATGTAAACTTCACATTACCTCTGGATCTCTTAGCCAGAGGAATAAACTGGCAATTATTACAGATAAAAAAAAAAAACTTTACCATCTTAGCCATTTTCAGTGCATAGTAGTGTTGTCTATTCACCTTGCTGTGCAACCATCACCACCATCCATATCCAGAACTCATCTTGTAGACCTGAAACCCTGTACCCATTCAACAACTCCCATTCCCCCTTCCCCAAACCCTGGCAGTTACCATCCCACTTCCTGTCCTACAAATGTGACTCCTAGGCACCTCAACTGAGTACAATCACACGGTGCTTATTCTTTTGTGCCAGGCCCATCTCATTTAGCACAGCACTCTCAAGGTCCATCCACATGGCAGTATGTGACAGTTTCTCCACTTTTAAAATCTGAATAATATTCCATTTTACAGATGTACTACCTTTTGTTTATTCATTCATCTGTCAATGGACATTTGGTTACTTCCACATTTTAGCTGTTATGAAGAATGTTGCTATGCCTGTGGTCCCAGGTATTCGGGAGGCTGAGGCAGGAGAATCGCTTGAACCCGGGAGGCAGAGGCGGCAGTGAACTGAGATCATGCTACTGCTACACTCCAGCCTGGGTGACAGAGCAAGCCTCTGTTAAAAAAAAATGTTGCTATGAACATGAGTATACAAACATCTCTTCAAAATCCTGTTTTCAATTCTTTTGGGTATATATCCAGATTATTATTTTTTTATTTGGAAACATTTTTTTTTCCATAGTGGCACTGTTTTACATTCCCACAAAGAGTACACAGAGCTCCAGTTTCATCATAGCCTTTTGTTTGTTGATAGGAGGCATCCTGATGAGTATGAAATGGTATCTCCCTGTGGTTTGTTCTTTTATTTTTATTGCTGAGTAATATCCCATTACATGAACAATATTTGTTTACTCATTCTATTTGTGCAGTTTGCATTGTTTCTAGTTTTTTGCAATTACGAATAAGCTGGTAAGAATATTCATTGAACAAGTTTTTGTGCAGAGATTAATTTATATTTCTATTAGGTAAATGCTTAGAAGTAGAATTACTGTCATAGGAGATACATATGTTGAATAAATATATGTATCTGTTGACTTTTATAAAAGACTTCCAAAGCGATTTCTTTCTGAAGTGTGAGTCAGTCTTTTGCCCTATTTTTCCTGCATTCTCATTTTATTGTTGATTTGTTGGGGTCCTTTACATATTCTGGACACAAGCCCGGTCTGTTATATGTATTGCAGTATTGTTTTGTAATATTGTCTATGCCTTTTCTTTTCACTCTTTTAACATTGTCTTTTGATTAGAAGTTTTAAATTTCAATCAGATCAATTTATCATTTTTTTCTAAAGGTGCTAACCCTACATCTTTGAGCAATCTTACCTACCTCTACTCCATGGCTACAAAATTATTCGCTTAGGTTTTCTTTTAGAAGCTTTGTATCTTTAGCTTTCAAATTTAGGTCTGTGATCCATACACAGCCAGTTACTTTTTGTACATGTTGTTGGGGAGGAGGTCAAAGTTCAGTTCTTCCACATGATTATGCGGCTATTCTAGCACCATTAAAAAAAAAAAAAGCGTTTTTGTTTTTGTTTTTGTTTTTTTTTTTTTTTTTTTTTTTGGTGTAATCTCTCTCTGTTGCCAGGTTGGAGAGTGCAGTGGTGAGATCTCAGCTCACTGCAACCTTCCGCCTCCTAGGTTCAAGGGATTCTCCTGTCTCAGCCTCCCAAGTAACTGGGATTACAGGGCAGACCACTGCGCCCGGCTAATTTTTGCATTTTTAATAGAGACGTGGTTGCACCATGTTGTCCAGGCTGGTCTTGAACTCCTGACTTCAGGTGATCTGCCTGCCTTGGTTTCCCAAAGTGCTGGGATTACAGGCGCGAGGCACCGCGCCCGGCCACGATGTTTTAAATTATCACAGCATAACTTGAATTTGGTTCTATCATGTCATCTACAATGTAAAAATCTTTGGAATCTAATTTTGAGAGTCCGTCCTAGGCACAGCAAAGCAGTAATTTGCTGATCTGAAATGTGGGGACTGGGAACCAGATGTTATTAAAAATATGAGGAAGTGATCTCTGAGTACTCGGTCCGCTGGTCAGGATCCATTCACTAACTTCTTGCCTTACACAGAGCACGGGGCGGGGGTGGCCGAACTCTCACCATCTAGAGGCGGGACTGAGTATCCGACGCCCACCCTTGCTGTGCTCCGGAAGAACTGGGGTCGCGGGTGAGGGGGAGCGGGGTGCCTGGGCCGCGCGGGGCGTTTAGGGCGGTTTTACCGAGCACGCCTGAGAGCAGCTCACCGCGCTCAGCGCTTCCGTGTGAGGTTCGGACTTCACGGGCCTTTCACGATTGTTTTCTGGGCCGAGCTCACGTCAGGGTTTCCTCCGTCCGCCGTTCCCCAGGTGCGCCCGCGTCTGCCCCGGCTCCCTGAGGCGACCTGGCGAGGCCGAGGGTTCCTCAGCGGGCTCCGACCTGCGTCCCGGAACCCGCCTGCCCAGCGCAGCCGCTTCCTGCCCGCGGGCCCCTGGGAGTCCCCGAGCCGCCCCCGCCCGCCCCGACCCGGTGGACACGGTGCAGACCCCAGTCCTCCGCCCTCCGAGCGGACGGACCCGCAGGACGACCCCGCGCCCGCTCCGCCTCAACCCCGCCGCCCCGCGCCGGCGGAGGTGCCCCAGGCCGGCGGGTCTCCGGGGTCTCCACTCGGCGGCAGCGAAGCGCCGGCCGGGGGAAGCCCCGCGGGAGGAGGGAGCGGCCGGGAGGGAGGATCGCCAGGAGGAAGAGGCCGAGCCGGGAGAGCCCCCGCCCCGGGAGGAAGGGGAGGAGGCCGAGCGTTTCCTGGCGCGTTCCCGGCCCGCCCGACTGAGTCACTCGGCCGAGGAAACTCCCGGGCTCCGCCCGGACCCCCAAGCCTCCGCGGACCCAGGTGAGGAACCCCGTGCGCCCGCGCCCGCCCTGCGGCCTCCGTGGGGTCCGGGTCGCCCTCGGAACCTGGGCCGGCCAGGGCGGCGGGGCCGGGACTGAGCCCCCAGGCGACGCGGCCTCCAGGATCGCCCTGGCCCCCGCTCCCGGCCCCGGGCTCCAGGTCCCCGCACCCCCAAACCGGGCTCCAGGTCCCCGCGCCCCCAAACCGCGCCCCCCGGGTTCCACGTCCCCGCACCGCCTAAACCGCTCCCCCCAGGCCCTGCGCCCCCGGCCAGTCGGCCTCTGCTCCGCGGCTCCGAGCTCCCCTCCCCCGCGCTCCCGGCCCGGCGCCCGGATCCCCGATTCCGCTCCCGGCACGTGGCGCGGCTCCCGTGGGGAAGGGACACCTCCGTGTTTCACGGGTTTTTGTTGGAAAGTAAGGGGCAGGCAGATTGCTAGCGTCGCCCCAAGCTCGCGCAGCGCGATCTGAACCCGTTTTTGTTTCGTGCCCTGTAAGGACCTGAGGGAGTCTGGTCCGCGGGGCCGTTCCGCGCATTCTTGGAGAGAGGTGTTTTGGGCTTTGTTGAGGAGGCGCGATTGTTAGGGGGCAGCGCTGTTTCCCACGAGCCTTCCGAATTGTGTATTTTCAGCCTGAAATGTGTGAGCTTCGTTTGCAGTACATTGTGGGTGTGACTAGAAGGGGGCAACAATAATTGGGAAACGCGGTTGAAGAAGCGTGTTTTTTTTAAGTCGAGGGGGCGTCGGGACGGTGCCCGCTCCGCCGTGAAGTCCAGTCAGGGAGCGGCTGGGGAGTGAGGCTTGGAGCGTTTGTTTTCTGGCGGCGGAGGGCACCGTGGCAGCGCCAGGAGCGGCGGCGTTTCCTGGAGTCGTCTGGTGGACTACGGGATGAGGCGTGGCCGGAGCCGCGGGGATGCCCGTGCGGGGCGCGCGTTGCTGTGCCTGACAGCTTGGTGGCTGCAACACAGCCCCGGCCAGGCCAGGACCTGCGGGGCCCCACGTGTGCTGCCCTTTCCCTGCGCTGGCCAGTGCTTTCCATGTGAAGTCTAGATCAGCAGGCACGGAGTCTGGAGGAACGAGTCACGCTACGGGTGGGCGCGGGGCGTGGCAGGTGTGCACTTGTAGGGTCCCTGCGACCGACGCGCCCTGGAGTCGTGCGTTAAGACAAGTGTCTGTGTGCTGCTCTCAAAGAAAATGTACCCCCTACGTTTGTGTGTGTGTTTAAATTTACTTTAAAATTTACATATAGTAAGATTCAGTTTTTGGTGTGCAGTTAGTTCAGTGAGCTTTAACAGATGCGTGGACTGAGGTGAGTACCACCGCAGTCAGGATACTCAGGAAGGCAGCCTCTCTCCTCCCTGCTCCTGCAGCCACCTGTCTGTTCCTCAGTCCTGCTCCTTTGCCTTTTCCAGAATGTCACATGTGGGCTTGGAGTCTGGCTTGCTTCACTTAGCATAAGGAGTTGAAGATTCAACCATGCTCTGGTTTGTCCCTGAAGCGTAAAGATACAAAGGTTTTAAAAGTGTGACTCTCAGATACAGCCTGAGAGAGAGACTAAAATGTTAAAGTGATGAGAAAAATTACCAAACTCTAGTTCATTAAAAACATTAAATAGTATAGAACCTACGTGTATGCTGAAAGTGAAATTCCCTCGGTACTTTTAACTAGTATACAGTCCTTGCTGTGCATACGCAATTTTTTTATAACATAGGGAGAACATACTGCATATGTTACCATCATACATTTTTCACTTAATGATGTTTGGTTATTTAAACATCTTAGCAATCTTTACATGTTGATATATACAGTGTATACACAGAGATGTCCCTCAGTCTTTTAAGTTGCTGTATAGTTTTTTGTTTTTTGGGGTTTTTTTGACGCAGAGTCTTGTTTTGTGGCCCAGACAAGAGCGCAGTGGTACAAACTTGGCGCACTGCAACCTCTGCCTCCTGGTTCAAGTGATTCTCCCGTGTCACCCTCCCCAGTAGCTGGGATTACAGGCATGTGCCACCACACCCAGCTAATATTTGTATTTTTAGTGGAGATGGAGTTTCACCATGTTGCCCAGCCTGGTCTTGAACTCCTGACCTCAAGTGATCTTCTGCCTCAGCCACTCAAAGTGCTGGGATTACAGACACGAGCCACTGTGCCCAGCCAGATGACTATAGTATTCTGTAGTGTGGATGTTCCATAATTTTATCAGCCTCCTGTTGATTGATGATATAGTTACTTACTGTTTTACACCACTACAATCAGTGCTTGTGTCTGTATCTTTGTGCACATACTCACATTTATCATGCTAAAGGTGACTTTGAGTTTAAATAATAGCTAACATTTCATGAGTACTTCTCATGCTCCAGGCATCGTTCTAAGCCAGGGTTACCTGTCAAGGTCCAGGTAGTGACTGCTGACCGCCCTGCAGACCATATGGTCTCTGGGCTGTAGCACCCGTGCAGTGTGGACAATATGTATGGGGAATGAGTCTGACTGTGTCCCAGTGAAACCTCTGTACAGAAAGAGGAGTGGTCTGTAGTTTGTTGACCACTGTTTTAAGTAGTACATACCCTAATTATTCTTAGTCCTCCAAGGGAGGTGCAGTTACTATCCCCACTTTGTGGATGAGGAAACTGACACAGAGAAAGGAGGAGTCCAAGGTGACGTGGTTGATCAGTGGCCGAGCCAGGCCTTGACCCATCCCTTTGACTGGCATGCTTCAAGTTTAAAAATTAGAAAGAAGTTGCGAAATGTCTTCTCCTAAATGTTAGACCTGGTGGCCGGACCCTCAGGCGCCTGCTGAACCACTGGCCTCTGGTTCTTTGAAAGCCATGTGCTTGCTAGGTACTGCTCCGGGCAGCTTTTGGATGCTGGATAGGCCAGCACCCTCTCAGCACCTCTCACTGTATGCCTGTCCATATTCCTGCTTTTGATAAATGTTTCCCGAGCACCAGCTTACAGAGAAGTCAGCTCAGCCAGTGCCTGGGACCACCCAGCTGACAGGCAGGAGGAAAGACAGATTTTCCAGCAGGGAAGATCAAGTTGGGTGCTGCCAAGGTTAACTTCCTTTGATGTCTGCTCCAGCAGTAATCACCTGAGCCCAGGTCAGCATGTTGCTTGGCCTACTATGGCCCATTTTCCTTCAGTAATGTGGAGCATGCCGGTTGTGGTGGCTCATGCATGTAATCCTAGCACTTTCAGAGGCCAAGGCAGGACTTATCACTTGACACCAGGAGTTCAAGACCAGCCTGGTGAAACCTTGTTCAAGGCCAACATGGTGAAACCTTGTCTCTACTAAAAATACAAAATTAGCTGGCCATGGTGGTGCATGCCTGTAATCCCAGCTAGTTGAGAGTCTGAGGCAGGAGAATCACGTGAACCCAGGAGGCAAGCTCACAGCACTGCACTCCAGCCTGGGCAACAGAGCGAGACTCCGTCTCAAAAAAAAAAAAAATTGTGAAGATCAAATGAGATAATGTATAGAAAAAATACTGCAAGCCGGGCGCAGTGGCTCACATCTGTAATCCCAGCATTTTGGGAGGCCGAGATGGGTGGATCATGAGGTCAGGAGTTCAAGACCAGCCTGGCCAAGGTGCTGAAACCCCGTCTCTGATAAAAATACAAAAATTAGCTGGGTGTGGTGGTGTGCGCCTGTAATCCCAGGTACTCGGGAGGCTATAGCAGGAGAATCACTTGAACCCGGGTGGCAGAGGTTGCAATGAGCTGAGATCACACCACCATACTCCAGCCTGGACAACAGAGCAAGACTCCATCTAAAAAAAAAAAAAGACTGCATAAGAGACACTGTTTACGCTACATTTTCTAAAGATTTTATCTTTGTAAAGCATTTTATAATGTGAAGTTTTAACTAACATGTCTAAGCTATTTTCATTGTTTTCCCTATTAAAATTTAGCCAGCTCTTAGAGGCCACAGATAGAGGTTGTATTAATTACACTGACATAATTTAAAAACCTTATTTTAGCCAGTGCAATAAGGTCAGACAAAGAAATAAAAGGCATACAGATTGGAAAGGGAAAATTTTTCCTATTTGCCGACAACATGATTATCTACATAGAAAATTCAAGGACTATATGAAAAAGTTACTAGAACTAATTTGTGAGGTTAGCAAGGTTACAAGATACAAAGTCAGCACACAGAAGGCAACCTTATTTCTCCATACAGCAGTGCCTGTTATCCCTGGGGAGATACATGCAAAGTCAACACTGTATAAGCTGACCTTATTTCTATTTACAACAGTGCCTGTTATCCATGGAGCATGTGTTCCAGCAGATGTATGAAACCTTGGATAACACAGAACCCTTTATGGACTGTTTGTTTGTTTTCCTGTACATCTATGCCTGTGATAAAGCTTAATTTATAAATTAGGCACAGTAAGAGACAACAATAACTAATCATAATATAAGATAATTATATACTGAGTAAGAGTTATATAAATGTGTTCTCTCTTTCAAAATATCTCTTTGTATGCACTCCCCACCTATTTTTGGAGGGCAGTTGACTACAGGCAGCTATAACTGGGAAAACAGAAATTGCAGATAATGAAAACTACAAATAAGTGGGGTCTGCTGTACTGGCAATGTGCAATTAGAAAGTTAAATTCAAAAACAGACCATTTCTCTGCTTCAGAAGAATCAAATACTTAAGTATACCTTGAATATCACTTACAGGAGCTGTATGCTGGAGATGAGAGAAATCAAAGATCATTTAAGTAAATGAGGGGACATACCATGGTCAGGGGTTGGAACACTCAGCATAGAAAAGACATCAGTTCTCTTTATATTGATTTATAAATTTAACCCAATTTCAGTTAAAAAAATATTAGCATGATTTAAAAACAAAAATTTTAAACAACTTTATTAAGGTATAATGTACCTATTTCATAAAATTCACCTACTTTTAAGTATCCATTTGGCTGGCCTGTTAACAAGGGGGTTAGGGATGCCAACCCCCTGTGCAGTTGAAAATCTGAGCTTTTTTTTTGAGATGGAGTTTTGCTCTTGTTGCCCAGGCTGGAGTGCAGTGGCGTGACCTTGGCTCACTGCAACCTCCACCTCCCTGCCTCAGCCTCCCAAATAGCTGGGATTACAGGCATGCACCACCATGCTCGGCTAATTTTGTATTTTTAGTAGAGACAGGGTTTTACTGTGTTGGCTGGGCTGGTCTTGAACTCCTGTCCTCAAAGTGATCTGCCCATCTCAGCCTCTCAGAGTACTAGGATTACAGGTGTGAGCCACCGCACCCGGCCTATACCTTTTTTTTTTTTTTTTTTGAGATTGAATCTCACTCTGTCACCCAGGCTGGAGTGCAGTGGCACCATCTCTCCTCACTGCAACCTCTGCCTCCAGGGTTCAAGCAATTCTCCTACCTCGGCCTCCTGAGTAGCAGAGATTACAGGCATGCGCCACCATGCCCGGCTAATAATTGTATTTTTAGTAGAGACAGGGTTTCACCATGTTGGCCAGGCTGGACGAGACTAACTTTTGACTTCCCAAAAGTTAAAACTACGAATAGCCTGCTGTTGACCGGAAACCTTACCGATAACATAAATAGTTGGTTAATGCAGATTTTGTAAGTTATATGTGTTCTCATAATAAAGTAAGCTATAGAAAAGAAAATGTTTCTAAGAAAGTCATAAGGAAGAGAAATATACTCACTACTCATCAAGTGGAATGGATCATCGGAAAAGTCCCCATCCTCTGAGACCTCATGCTGAGCAGGCTGAGGAGGAGGAAGTGGGAGGGTTGGTTTTGCTGTCATGGGGTGGAAGAGGCAGAAGTAGAGGAGGTGGAAGCAGGACTGGAGAGGCAGGCATACTCCATGTAACTTTTACCGGAAAAAATCTGCAAATAAGTGGACCTGCACAGTTGAAACACGTGTTGTTTCAGGGTCAACTGTACAATTTTTAGAAGATTTCTGGAGCTGTGCAAGCATCACCATAATCCAGCTTTTTGGGGTTTTTTGTTTGTTTTGTTTTGTTTTTGAGACAGGCTCTCACTCCGTCACCCAGGCTGGAGTGCCGTGATGGGATCTCAGCTCACTGCAACCTCCACCTCCCGGGTTCAAGCGATTCTCCTGCCTCAGCCTCCCAAGTAGCTGGGATTACAGGTGCGCGCCACTACACCCGGCTAATTTTTGTATTTTTAGTAGAGACGAGGTTTCACCAAGTTGGCCAGGCTGGTCTTGAACTCCTGGTCTCAAGTGATCTACCTGCCTTGGCCTCCCAAGTACTGGGATTACAGACATGAGCCACCATGCCTGGCCTGTTTTTGTGTTTTTTCATTTTAATTATTTTTTTAATGGAGATGGGGTATCGCTATGTTGCCCAGGCTGATCTTGAATTCCTGGGCTCAAGCAATCCTCCTTTCCTCCTGAAAGTGTACAGATGTGAGCCGCTGTGCCTGGCCTTGCTCATATGTTGATGGACAGTTAGGTTAATTCCATGTCTTGGCTCTTGTGAAAGGTACTGCATAAACTTGGGGTGCAGATGTCTCTTGGACACACCAATTTTACTTCTTTTGGATATATACCCATAGTGGTATTGCTGGGTCACAGGGCAGTTCTATTTTTAATATTTTGAGGAACCCCCAGCACTGATTTCCATAATGGCTATACTGATCTACATCCACATCAACGGTGTACAACGGTTTCCTTTCCCCACACCCTGGACAACACTTGCTATCTTTCGCCGTTTTGACAAGGGCCAATCTAACAGGTGTGAAGTTTTGATTTGCATTTCCTCGATGATTAGTGACGCTGAGCATTTTTCATATACCTGTTGGCCATTTGTATACCTTCTTTTGAGAAATATCCATTCAGATCTTTTACTATTGAGTTCTTTGTATATTTTCAATATTAATCCCTTATTAGTTACATGGTTTGCAAATATTTTCTCGCATTCTGTAGATTGTCACTTTACTCTGTTGATTGATTCCTTTGCTGTGCAGAACCTTTCTGGTTTGAAATAATCCCATTTGTCTGTTTTTTCTTTTGTTGCCTTTGCTTTTGAGGCTTTGTTCCTTCAAAATAAGCCAGACACAAAAAGACAAGTACTGCAGGATCTCACTCATATGTATCTGAAAACACTGAAGTCACAGAAGGACAGAGCAGAATGGTGGTTACCAGAGGCTGGAGTGGCTGGGGAACCAGAGAGAGGAAGATGTTGGTCAAAGGATACAGTTAGGTAGAAGGGGGAAAGATAGATACTTAGAGTTAGATAGAAGGGGGCAAGTCCAGAAGCGGCAAATACACAGACAGAAAGTGGACAGGTGATTGCCTGGGGCCAGAAAGTTGGGGAGAGGGGATACGTGAAGAACAGGCCCAAAAACTGAGAATGACTGCTAATGGTTAGGGAGTTTCTCCCCTGCCTTCTTCTCCTTCTCCTTCTCCTCCTTCTCCTTCTCCTCCTTCTCCTTCTCCTTCTTCTCCTTCTCCTTCTTCTCCTTCTCCTCCTTCTCCTTCTTCTCCTTCTCCTCCTCCTCCTTCTTCTCTTTCCCCTTCTTCTCCTCCTCCTCCTTCTCCTTCTTCTCCTTCTCCTTCTCCTTCTCTCCTTCTACTTCTCCTTCTTCCCCTTCTTCCCCTTCTCCTCCTCCTCCTCCTCCTTCTTCTTTTCTCCTTCTTCTTTCTCCTTCTTCTCCTTCTTCTTCTTTTCTTTCTCCTTTTCTCTTCTTCTCTCTTCTTCTTTTCTTTCTTCTTCTTTCTTTTCTTTTTTTTTGGACAGGGTCTTGTGTGTCACCCAGGCCAGGATGCGGTGAGGCAGTCATGGCTTACTGCAGCCTCAACCTCCTGGGCCTAAGCGATTCCCCCATCTCTACCTCTCTCCAGTACTTGGCACTACAGGTGTGCACCATCATGCCTGGCTAAATTTTGTCTTTGTTTGTTTTTTGTTTTTCTTTAAGATGGAGTCTCACTCTGTCACCCAGGTTGGCGTGCAGTGGCGTGATCTCAGCTTACTGCAACCTCTGCCTCCCGAGTTCAAGTGATTCTCCTGCCTCAGCCTCGCGAGTAGCTGAGATTATAGACGTGCACGACTATGCCCAGCTAGTTTTGTATTTTTAGTAGAGGTGGGGTTTCACCATGTTCATCAGGCTGGTCTCAAACATCTGACCTCAAGTGATCCGCCCACCTCAGCCTCCCAAAGTGTTGGGATTACAGGCGTGAGCCACCGCCTAATTTTTTAGTTTTTTTTGTAGAGGCGAAGTTTTGCCATGTTGCCCAAGATGGTCTCAAACTCCTGAGCTCAAGGGATCCTCCTGCCTGGGCTTCTCAGGGATTATAGGCTGAGCCACCGCACCTGTCCCCATGTATTATTATTCTTTTGTATGTAAGTATCTAGTTTTCCCAACACCGTTTATTGAATAACCTATCCTTTTCTCATTGTGTGTTCTTGGCATCCTTGTAAAAAATCAGTTGGCTGTAAATGCATTGATTTATTTCCATGGTCTGTTCTTTTTCCATTGGTTTATGTGTCTGCTTTTATGCCAATACTGTGCTGTTTGGGTTACTATAACTCTGTAGTTTTGTTTTGGTTTGGTTTGGTTTTTTTGACAGTCTCGCTCTCTCACCCAGACTGGAGTGCAGTGGTGCAATCTCAGCTCTCTGCAACCTCTGCCAACAAAAAATAAGTGATTCTCCTGCCTCAGCCTCCTGAGTAGCTGGGGATTATAGGTGCATGCCATCACATCCGGCTAATTTTTGTATTTTTAGTAGAGATGGGGTTTTACTATGTTGGCCAGGCTGGTCTCTAACTCCTGAACTCAGGTGATCCACCCGCCTTGGCTCCCAAAGTGCTGGGATTACAGGCATAAGCCACCACGCCCAGCCTTTATAGATATTTTGAAGTCAGATAGTATGATGCCCCCAGCCTTGTTACTTTGCTCAGGATAGCTTTTGCTATTTCAAGTCTTTTGTGATTCCATACAAATTTTAGTATTTCTTTTCTGTTTCTGTGAAGAATATGATTGGTATTTTTTATAGAGATTGCACTGAATGTGTAGATTGCTTTGAATCTGTAGGTGGCTTTGGGTAGTATCTGTTGTTTGTTTATTTATTTTTTGAGATGAGGTGTCACTCTGTTACCCAGGCTGGAGTTCAGTGGTACAATCGTGGCTCATTGCAGCTTTGATATCCTGGGCTTAAGCCATCTTCCCACTTCAGCCTCCTGAGTATCTGGGACTCCAGGTGTGAGCCACCATGTCCGGCTAATTTTTATTTTATTTTTTAGTAGAGACGAGGTCTGGCTATGTTGCCCAGGCTAGTCTTGAACTCCTGAGCTCAAGTGACCCTCCCACCTCATCTTCACAAAGTGTTGGGATTAGAGGTGTGAGCCATGGCACCCTGTCCATTATTTCTATTACTGCCAGTGGTTTTGGTGTCATATCTGAGAAATCATTGCTAAATCTGATGTCATAAAGCATTTCTCTTGTTTTCTTCTAAGAGTTTTATACTTTTAGATCCAATGTTGAGGCTGTCAATCTGTTTTGAATTAACTTTTGTGCGTATTACACAAGGTAATGGTCTAATATAATTCTTGCGTGTGTGGATACTCAGTTTTCCTAACACAATATATTGAAAAGACTATTCTTTTTCTGTTGAATGATCTTGACACCGTTGTTGAAAATCATTTGACCACATATGTGAAGGTTTATTTCTGGACTCTTTGTTCTGTTTAATTGGCCAGTATGCCTTTCTTTATGCCGGTACCATACTGTTGTAATTCCTGTAGCTTTATAGTAAGTTTTGAAATAAAAAGGAGTGAAGTCTCCAACTTTGTTCATGTTTTTCAAGTTTATTTTGGCTATTCTCCGTCCTTGGAGATTCTTATGAATTTTCAAATGGATTATTTTTGGGAAAAGAAAAAAAGGGCTGTTGGAATTTTCAAAGGGATTGCATTGAGTATTTAAAGGCTTTGGATTGTATTGTCATCTTAACAATATTATGTCTTCCAGTCCATAAACAAATATGTCTTTCCATTTATTTGTATTTAATTTCTTTCAGCAGTGTTTTATATTTTTTAGTGTATAAGTCTTTCACCTTGGTTATAT
>PVKP010036607.1:0-22328 GCA_004027715.1 Plecturocebus donacophilus | reverse complement strand
AATTCAGGCATGTTGGTATGTCCGAATTTCAGAATCCTTCGAGGTGCTCAATTCTAGAATCTTAGGATATCAGAATTCTAGGATCCTAGCCTATCTGAATTCTAGAATGTTAGGATGTCAGAATCCTAGAATCCTTGGAGGTTCTCAATTCTAGGATCTTAGGATATCAGAATTCTAGGAATCTCGCATATCTGAAATCTAGAATGTTAGGAGGTCAGAATTCTAGAATCCTAGGAGGCTCTCAATTCTAGATTCTTAGGATATCGGAATGCCAGGATCCTAGAATATCTGAATTCTAGAATGTTGGTGTGTCTGAATTTCAGAATCCTTCGAGGTTCTCAATTCTAGAATGTTGGGATATCAGAATTCTAGGATTCTAGCATATCTGAACTCTAGTATGTTAGGATATCAGAATTCTAGAATCTTCGAAGTTCCCAGTTCTAGAATCTTTGGTTATCAGAATTCTAGAATTTAATTGTTTCTGAATTCTAGAATGTTAGAATGTCGTAATTCTAGAATCTTTGATGGTTATTCATTCTAGGATGTTAGTATATCAGAATTCCATAATTGTAGAATATCTGCTTACTAGTATGTCATGATGGTAGAATTCTAGAATCCTTGCAGGTTCTCAATTCTAGAATCTTAGGATATCAGAATTCTAGAATATCTGAATTCTAGAATGCTGGGGTGTTCGAATTGTAGAATCCCGGGAGGTTCTCTATTCTAGCATCTTACGATATCAGAAATCTAAAATACCAGCATATCTGAGTTCTAGAATGACAGGATGTCAGAATTCTAGAATCCTCAAAGTTCCGCAATTCTGGAATCTTAGGTAATCAAAATTCTAGAATCCTAGCATATCTGAATTCTAGAATGTTAGGATGTCAGAATTCTGGAATCCTGGGTGTTCTCAATTCTAGGATCATAGGGTATCCGAATTCTAGGGATCCCGCATGTCTGAAATCTAGAATGTTAGGATGTCGGAATTCTAGAATCCTGGGAGGCTCTCAAGTCTAGAATCTTAGGATATCAGAATTCCAGAATCCTAGAATATCTGAATTCTAGAATGGTTTTTTCAGAAGTTCAGAATCCTTCGAGGTGCTCAATTCTAGAATCTTAGGATATCAGAATTCTAGGATCCTAGCATATCTGAATTCCAGAATGTTAGCATGTCAGAATACTAGAATCCTTGGGGGATCTCTAGTCTAAGATCTTAGGATATAAGAATTCTAGGAATCTTGCGTGTCTGAAATCTAGAATGTTAGGATGTCAGAATTCTAGAATCCTGGAAGGCTCTCAAATCTAGAATCTTAGAGTATCATCAGAATTCCAGAATCCGGGAATATCTGAATTCTAGAATGTTGGTATGTCCGAATTTCAGAATCCTTCGAGGTTCTCAAATCTAGAATCTGGGGATATTAGATTTCTAGGATCCTAGCATATCTGAATTCTAGAATGTTAGGGTGTCAGAATTCTAGAATCCTTGCAGGTTCTCAATTCTAGGATCTTAGGATATCATAATCTTAGGAATCTCGCATGTGTGAAATCTAGAATGTGAGGATGTCAGAATTCTAGAATCCTGGGAGCCTTTGAATTCTAGAATCTTAGGATATCAGAATTCCAGGATCCTAGAATATCTGAATTTTAGAATGTTGGTATGTCCAAATTTCAGAATCCTTCGAGGTTGTCAATTCTAGAATCTTAGGATATCAGAATTCGAGGATTCTAGCATATCCGAATTCTAGAATGTTAGGATGTCAGAATTCTAGAATCCTCGAAGATCCCCAATTCTAGAATCTTAGGTTATCAGAATTCTGGAATCCTAGCGTATCTGAATTCTAGAATGTTAGGATGTCAGAATTTTAGAATCCTTGGTGGTTATCCATTCTAGAATCTTAGGATATCAATATTCTGTAATCGTAGAATATCTGCTTAGTAGTATGTTAGGATGTCAGAATTTTGGAGTCCTTGGAGGTTCTCAATTCTAAAATCTTAGGATATCAGAATTCCAGAATTCTAGAATATCTGCATTCTTGAATGCTAGGATGTCAGAATTCTAGAATCCCTGGAGGTTCTCAATTGTAGAATCTTAGGATATGAGAATTTTAGAATACTCGCATATCGGAATTCTAGAATGTTAGGAGGTCAGAATTCCATTATCCTCGAAGTTCCCCAATTGTAGAATCCTAGGTTATCAGAATTCTAGGATCGTAGCATATCTGAATTCTAGTTTGAGAGTATGTCAGGATTCTAGAATCCTCAGAGTTCCCCAATTCTAGAATCTTAGGTTATCAGAATTCTGGAATCCTAGCGTATCTGAATTCTAGAATGTTAGGATATCAGAATTCTAGAATCCTCAGAGGTTCTCAATTCTAGGATCTTCGGATAGTAGCATTCTAGGAATCTCGCATGTCTGAAATCTAGAATGTTAGGATGTCAGAATTCTAGAATCCTGGGAGGCTCTCAATTCTAGAATCTTAGGGGATGAGAATTCCAGAACCCTGGCATACCTGAATGCAGGCATGTTGGTATGTCTGAAATTTCAGAATCCTTCGAGGTGCTCAATTCTAGAATCTTGGGATATCAGAATTCTAGGATCCTAGCATATCTGAATTCTAGAATGTTAGGATGTCAAAGTTCTAGAATCCTGGAATTTCCCCAATTCTAGAATCTTACGTTATCAGAATTCTAGAATCCTATCATATCTGAATTCTAAAATGTTAAGTGGTCAGAATTCTGGAATCCTCGATGGATATCCATTCTAGAATCTTAGGATATCAGAATTCTATAATCGCAGAATATCTGCTTACTAGTATGTTAGCATGGCAGAATTCTAGAATCCTTGGAGAATCTCAGTTCTAGAATCTTAGTATATCAGAATTCTAGGCTCCCAGCATATCTGAATTCTAGAATGTTAGGGTTTCGGAATTCTAGAATCCTTGGAGTTTGTCTATTCTAGGATCTTAGAATATCAGAATTCTAGAATTCTAGAATATCTGCATTCTTGAATGCTAGGATGTCAGAATTCTAGCATCGCTGGAGGTTCTCAATTGTAGAATCTTAGGATATCAGAATTTTAGAATACTATCATATCGGAATTCTAGAATGTTAGGAGGTCAGAATTCCATTATCCTCAAAGGTCACCAATTGTAGAATCTTAGGTTATCAGAATTCTAGGGTCGTAGCATATCTGAATTCTAGTATGAGAGTATGTCGGGATTCTAGAATCCTCAAAGTTCCCCAATTCTAGAATCTTAGGTTATCAGAATTCTAGAATCCTAGCATACCTGAATTCTAGAATGTTAGGATGTCAGAATTCTAGAATCCTCAGAGGTTCTCAATTCTAGGATCTTCGGATAGTAGAATTCTAGGAATCTCGCAGGTCTTAAATCTAGAATGATAGGATGTCAAAATTCTAGAAGCCTGGGAGGCTCTCAATTCTAGAATGTTAGGGGATCAGAATTCTAGAATCCTGGCATATATGAATTCAGGTATGTTGGTATGTACAAAATTTCAGAATCCTTCGAGGTGCTCAATTCTAGAATCTTGGGATATCAGAATTCTAGGATCCTAGCCTATCTGAATTCTAGAATGTTAGGATGTCAGAATTCTAGAATCCTGGAAGATCCCCAATTCTAGAATCTTACGTTATCAGAATTGTAGAATCCTAGTGTATCTGAATTCTAAAATGTTTGGTAGTCAGAATTCTAGAATCCCGGATGGTTATCCATTTTAGAATCTTAGGATATCAGAATTGTATAATCGCAGAATATCTGCTTACTAGTATATTAGCATAGCAGAATTCTAGAATCCTTGGAGGTTCTCAATTCTAGCATCTTAGGATATCAGAATTCTAGGATCCTAGCATATCTGAATTCTAGAATGTTAGGGTGTCGGAATTCTAGAATTTTTGGAAGTTCTCAATTCTAGGATCTTAGGATATCAGAATTCTAGGAATCTCACATGTCTGAAATCCAGAATGTTAGGATGTCCGAATTCCAGAATCCTGGGAGGCTCTCAATTCTAGAGTTTTAAGATATCAGAATTCCAGAATCCTGGAATATCTGAATTCAGGCATGTTGGTATGTCTGAATTTCAGAATCCTTCAAGATTCTCAATTCTAGAATCTTGGGATATCAGAATTCTAGGATCCTAGCATATCTGAACTCTAAGATGTTAGGATATCAGAATTCTAGAATCCTCGAAGTTCCGAGTTCTAGAATCTTAGGTTATCAGAATTCTAGAATTTTATCGTATCTGAATTCTAGAATGTTAGGATGTCAGCATTCTAGAATCCTTGGAGGTTCTCAATTCTAGGATCTTAAAATATCAGAATTCTAGGAATCTCGCATGTCTGAAATCCGGAATGTTAGGATGTCAGAATTCTAGATTCCTGAGAGGCTCTCAATTCTAAAGTCTTAGGATATCAGAATTCCAGCATCCTGGAATATCTGAATTCAGGCATGTGGGTATTTCCGAATTTAAGAATCCTTCCAGGTTCTCAATTCTAGAATCTTAGGATATCAGAATTCTAGGATCCTAGCATATCTGAATTCTAGAATGTCAGGATGTCAGAATTCTAGAATCTTTGGACGTTCTCAATTCTAGAATCTTAGGATATCAGAATTCTAGGAATTTCGCATGTCTGAAATCTAGAATGTTAGGAGGTCAGAATTCTAGAATCCTTGATGGTTATTCATTCTAGAATCTTAGGATATCAGAATTCCATAATCGTAGAATATCTGCTTACTAGTATGTCATGATGGCAGAATTCTAGATTCCTTGCAGGTTCTCAATTCTAGAATCTTAGGATATCAGAATTCTAGAATATCTGAATTCTAGAATGCTGGGGTGTTCGAATTCTAGAATCCCTGCAGATTCTCTATCCTAGCCTCTTACGACATCAGAAATCTAGAATACTAGCATATCAGAATTCTAGAATGACAGGATGTCAGAATTCTACAATCCTCAGAGTTCCCCAATTCTGTAATCTTAGGTTATCAGAATTGTAGAATCCTAGCATATCTGAATTCTAGAATGTTAGGATGTCAGAATTCTGGAATCCTGGGGGTTCTCCATTCTAGGATCATAGGATATCAGAATTCTAGGAATCTCGCATGTCTGAAATCTAGAATGTTAGGATGTCGGAATTCTAGAATCCTAGGTGGCTCTCAATTCTAGAATCGTAGGATATCAGAATTCCAGAATCCTAGAATATCGGAATTCTAGAATGTTGTTTTTTCAGAAATTGAGTATCCTTCGAGGTTCTCAAATCCAGAAACTTGGGATATCAGAATTCTAGGATCCTAGCATGTGTGAATTCTAGAATGTTAGGATGTCAAAATTCTAGAATCCTTGGAGGTTCTCAATTCTAGGATCTTAGGATATCATAATCATTGGGATCTTGCACGTCTGAAATCTAGAATGTTAGGATGTCAGAATTCTATAATCCTGGGAGCCTCTGAATTCTAGAATCTTAGGATATCAGAATCCCAGGATCCTAGAATATCTGAATTCTAGAATGTTGGTATGTCCAAATTTCAGAATCCTTCACGGTTCTCAATTCTAGAATCTTATGATATCAGAATTCGAGGATTCTAGCGTATCCGAATTCTAGAATGTTAGGATGTCGGAATTCTAGAATCCTCGAAGATCCCCAATTCTAGAATCTTAGGTTATCAGAATTCTGGAATCCTAGCATATCTGAATTCTAGAATGTTAGAATGTCAGAATTCTAGAATCCTTGGTGGTTATCCATTCTAGAATCTTAGGATATCAATATTCTGTAAACATAGAATATCTGCTTAGTAGAATGGTAGGATGTCAGAATTTTGGAGTCCTTGGAGGTTCTCAATTCTAAAATCTTAGGATACCAGAATTCTAGAATATCTGCATTCTTGAATGCTAGGATTGCAGAATTCTAGAATCCCTGGAGGTTCTCAATTGTGGAATCTTAGGATATCAGAATTTTAGAATACTAGCATATCGGAATTCTAGAATGTTAGGAGGTCAGAATTCCATTATCCTCGAAGGTCCCCAATTGTAGAATCTTAGGTTATCAGAAATCTAGGGTCGTAGCATATCTGAATTCTTGTATGAGAGTATGTGAGGATTCTAGAATCCTCAAAGTTCCCCAATTCTAGAATCTTAGGTTATCAGAATTCTAGAATCCTAGCATATCTGAATTCTAGAATGTTAGGATGTCAGAATTCTGAAATCCTCAGAGGTTCTCAATTCTAGGGTCTTCGGATAGTAGAATTCAAGGAATTGCCCGTGTCTGAAATCTAGAATGTTAGGATGTCAGAATTCTATAAGCCTGGGAGGCTCTGAATTCTAGAATCTTAGGGGATCAGAATTCCAGAATCCTGGCATATCTGAATTCAGGCATGTTGGTTTGTCCGAAATTTCAGAATCCTTCGAGGTGCTCAATTCTAAAATCTTGGGATATCAGAATTCTAGGATCCTAGCATATCTGAATTCTAGAATGTTAGGATGTCAGAATTCTAGAATCCTGGAAGGTCCCCAATTCTAGAATCTTACGTTATCAGAATTCTAGAATCCTAGTGTATGTGAATTCTAAAATGTTAGGTCGTCAGAATTTTAGAATCCTTGATGTTTGTCCATTATAGAATCTTAGGATATCAGAATTCTATAATCGCAGAATATCTGCTTCCTAGTATGTTAGCATGGCAGAATTCTAGAACCCTTGGAGGTTCTCAATTCTAGAATCTTAGGATATCAGAATTCTAGGAATCTAGCATATCTGAATTCTAGAATGTTAGGGTGTTGGAATTCTAGAATCCTTGGAGGTTCTCAATTCTAGGATCTTAGGATATCAGAATTCTAGGAATCTCGCATGTCTGAAATCCAGATTGTTAGGATGTTGGAATTCTAGAATCCTGGGAGGCTCTCAATTCTAGAGTCTTAGGATATCAGAATTCCAGGATCCTAGAATATCTGAATTCTAGAATGTTCGTGTGTCTGAATTTCAGAATCCTTCGAGGTTCTCAATTCTCGAATCTTGGGACATCAGAATTCTAGGATCCTAGCATATCTGAACCCTAAAATGTTAGCATATCATAATTCTAGAATCCTTGAAGTTCCCAGTTCTAGAATCTTATGTTATTAGAATTCTAGAATTTTATCGTTTCTGAATTCTAGAATGTTAGGATATCAGAATTCTAGAATCCTTGGAGGTTCTAAATTCTAGGATCTTAGGATATCAGACTTCCATAATCGTATAATATATGCTTACTAGTATATTATGATGGCAGAATTCTAGAATCCTTGCAAGTTCTCAATTCTAGCATCTTAGGATATCAGAATTCTAGAATATCTCAATTCTAGAATGCTGAGGTGTTCCAATTCTAGAATTCCGGGAGGTTCTCTATTCTAGCATCAAACGACATCAGAAATCTAGAATACTAGCATATCTGAGTTCTAGAATGACAGGATGTCATAATTCTAGAATACTCAGAGCTCCCCAATTCTGGAATCTTAGGTTATCAGAATTCTAAAATCCTAGCATATCTGTATTCTAGAATGTTAGGATGTCAGAATTCTGGAATCCTGGGGGTTCTCAATTCTAGGATCAAAGGATATCAGAATTCTAGGAATCTCACATGTCTGAAATCTCAAATGTTAGGATGTCAGAATTCTACAATCCTGGGAGGCTCTGAATTCTAGAATCTTAGGATATCAGAATTCCTGAATCCTAGAATAGCTGAACTCTAGAATGTTGTTTAGTCAGAAATTCAGAATCCTTCGAAGTGTTCAATTCTAGTATCGTAGGATATCAGAATTCTAGGATCCTAGCATATTGGAATTCCAGAATGTTAGAATGTCAGAATTCTCGAATCCTTGGAGGTTCTCAAGTCTAAGATCTTAGGATATCAGAATTCAAGGAATCTCGCATATCTGAAATCTAGAATGTTAAGATGTGAGAATTCTAGAATCCTGGGAGGCTCTCAAATCTAGAATCTTAGAGTACCATCAGAATTCCAGAATCCTGGAATATCTGAATTCTAGAATTTTGGTATGTCCGAATTTCAGAATTCTTCGAGGTTCTCAAATCTAGAACCTTGGGATATCAGAATTCTAAGATTTTAGCATATCTGAATTCTAGAATGTTAGGATGACAGAATTCTAGAATCCTTGGAGGTTCTCAATTCTCGGATCTTAGGATATCAGAATTCTAGGAATCTCGCATGTCTGAAATCTAGAAGGTTAGGAGGTCAGAATTCTAGAATCCTGGGAGGCTCTCAGTTCTAGAGTCTTAGGATATCAGAATTCCGAGATCTTGGAATGTCTGAATTCTAGAATGTTGGTGTGTCCGAATTTCAGAATCCTTCGAGGTTCTCAATTCTAGAATTTTGGGATATCAGAATTCTAGGATCTTAGCATATCTGAACTCTAGGATGTTAGGATATCAGAATTCTAGAACCCTCGAAGTTCCCAGTTCTAGAATCTTAGGTTATTAGAATTCTAGAATTTTATCGTATCTGAATTCTAGAATGTTAGGATGTCAGAATTCTAGAATCCTTGGAGGTTCTTAATTCTAGGATCTTAGGATATCAGAATTCTAGGAATCTCACATGTCTGAAATCTAGAATGTTAGGAAGTCAGAATTCTAGAATCCTGGGAGGCTTATAATTCTAGAGTCTTAGGATATCAAAATTCCAGAATCCTGGAATGTCTGAATTCTAGAATGTTGGTGTGTCCGAATTTCAGAATCCTTCGAGGTTCTCAATTCTAGAATCTTGGGATATGAGAATTCTAGGATCTTAGCATATCTGAACTCTAGGATGTTAGGATATCAGAATTCTAGAATCCTCGAAGTTCCCAGTTCTAGAATCTTAGGTTATTAGAATTCTAGAATTTTATCGTATCTGAATTCTAGAATGTTAGAATGTCAGAATTCTAGAATCCTTGGAGGTTCTAAATTCTATGATCTTAGGATATCAGAATTGCATAATCGTATAATATATGCTTACTAGTATGTTATGACGGCAGAATTCAAGAATCCTGGCAGGTTCTCAATTCTAGCATCTTAGGATATCAGAATTCTAGAATATCTGTAATCTAGAATGCTGAGGTGTTCGAATTATAGAATTCCGGAAGGTTCTCTATTCTAGCATCAAACAACATCAGAAATCTAGAGTACTAGCATATCTGAGTTCTAGAATGACAGGATGTGAGAATTCTCGAATGCTCATAGTTTCCCAATTCTGGAATCTTAGGTTATCAGAATTCTAAAATCCTAGCATATCTTTATTCTAGAATGTTAGGATGTCAGAATTCTGGAATCCTGGGGGTTCTCAATTCTAGGATTATAGGATATCAGAATTCTAGGAATCTCACAAGTCTGAAATCTGAAATGTTAGGATGTCGGAATTCTAGAATACTGGGAGGCTCTGAATTCTAGAATCTTAAGATATCAGAATTCCAGAATCCTAGAATAGCTGAATTCTAGAATGTTGTTTTGTCAGAAATTCAGAATCCTTCGAGGTGCTCAATTCTAGAATCTAAGGATATCAGAATTCTAGGATCCTAGCATATCTGAATTCCAGAATGTTAGAATGTCAGAATCCTCGAATCCTTGGAGGTTCTCAATTCTAGGATCTTAGGATATCAGAATTCTAGGAATCTCGCATGTCTGAAATCTAGAATATTAGGAGGCCAGAATTCTAGAATCCTGGGAGGCTCTCAATTCTAGAGTCTTAGGATATCAGAATTCCAGGATCCTAGAATATCTGAATTCTAGAATGTTGGTGTGTCCTAATTTCAGAATCCTTCGAGGTTCTCAATTCTAGATCTTGGGATATCAGAATTCTAGGATCCTAGCATATCTGAACTCTAGGATGTTAGGATATCAGAATTCTAGAATCCTCGAAGTTCCCAATTCTAGAATCTTAGGTTATCAGCATTCTAGAATTTTATCGTATCTGAATTCTAGAATGTTAGGATGTCAGAATTCTAGAATCCTTGGAGGTTCTCAATTCTAGGATCTTAGTATATCAGAATTCCATAATCGTAGAATATCTGCTTACTAGTATGTCATGATGGCAGAATTCTAGAATCCTTGCAGGTTCTCAATTCTAGAATCTTAGGATATCAGAATTCTAGAACATCTGAATTCTAGAATGCTGGGGTGTTCGAATTCTAGAATCCCGGGAGGTTCTCTATTCTAGCATCTTACGATATCAGAAATCTATAATACAAGAATATCTGAGTTCTAGAATGACAGGATGTCAGAATTCTAGAATCCTCAAAGTTCCGCAATTCTGGAATCTTAGGTTATCAGAATTCTAGAATCCTAGCATATCTGAATTCTAGAATGTTAGGATGTCAGAATTCTGGAATCCAGGGGGTTCTCAATTCTAGGATCATAGGATATCAGAATTCTAGGAATCTTGCATGTCTGAAATCTAGAATGATAGGATGTCGGAATTCTACAATCCTGGGAGGCTCTCAAGTCTAGAATCTTAGGGTATCAGAATTCCAGAATCCTAGAATATCTGAATTCTAGAATGCTGTTTTGTCAGACATTCAGAATCCTTCGAGGTGCTCAATTCTAGAATCTTAGGATATCAGAATTCTAGGATCCCAGCATATCTGAATTCCAGAATGTTAGGATGTCAGAATTCTAGAATCCCTGGACATTCTCAAGTCTAAGATCTTAGGATATCAGAATTCTAGGAATCTAGCGTGTCTGAAATCTAGAATGTTAGGATGTCCGAATTCTAGAATCCTGGGAGGCTCTCAAATCTAGAATCTTAGAGTATCATCAGAATTCCAGATTCCTGGAATATCTGAATTCTAGAATGTTGGTATGTCCGAATTTCTGAATCCTTTGAGGTTCTCAAATCTAGAATCTTGGGATATCAGAGTTCTAGGATCCTAGTATATCTGAATTCTAGAATGTTAGGATGTCAGAATTCTAGAATCCTTGGAGGTTCTCATTTGTAGGATCTTAGGATATCATAATCTTAGGAATCTCGCATGTCTGAAATGAAGAATGTGAGGATGTCAGAATCCTAAAATCCTGGGAGCCTCTGAATTCTAGAATCTTAGGTTATCAGAATTCCAGGATCCTAGAATATCTGAATTCTAGAATGTTGGTATGTCCAAATTTCAGAATCCTTCGAGGTTCTCAATTCTAGAATCTTAGGATATCAGAATTCGAGTATTCTAGCACATCCAAATTCTAGAATGTTAGGATGTCAGAATTCTAGAATCCTCAAAGATCCCCAATTCTAGAAACTTAGGTTATCAGAATTCTGGAATCCTAGCGTATCTGAATTCTAGAATGTTAGGATGTCAGAATTCTAGAATCCTTGGTGGTTATCCATTCTAGAATTGTAGGATATCAGTATTCTGTAATCGTAGAATATCTGCTTAGTAGTAAATTAGGATGTCAGAATTTTGGAGTCCTTGGAGTTTCTCAATTCTAAAATCTTAGGATATCAGCATTCTAGGATCTCTGCGTTCTTGAATGCTAGTATGTCAGAATTCTAGAATCCCTGTAGGTTCTCAATTGTAGAATCTTAGGATATAAGAATTTTAGAATACTAGCATATCGGAATTCTAGAATGTTAAGAGGTCAGAATTCCATTATCCTCGAAGGTCCCCAATTGTAGAATCTTAGGTTATCAGAATTCTAGGATCATAGCATATCTGAATTCTAGTATGAGAGTATGTCAGGATTCTAGAATCCTCAAAGTTCCCCAATTCTAGAATCTGAGGTTATCAGAATTCTAGAATCCTAGCATATCTGAATTCTAGGATGTTAGAATGTCAGAATTCTAGAATCCTCAGAGGTTCTCAATTCTAGGATTTTCGCATAGTAGAATTCTAGGAATCTCGCATGTCTGAAATCTAGAATGTTAGGATGTCAGAATTCTAGAAGCCTGGGAGGCTCTCAATTCTAGAATCTTAGGGGATCAGAATTCCAGAATCCTGGCATATCTGAATTCAGGCATGTTTGTATGTCCGAAATTTCGGAATCCTTCGTGGTGCTCAATTCTAGAATTTTGGGATATCAGAATTCTAGGATCCTAGCATATCTGAATTCTAGAATGTTAGGATGTTAGGATTCTAGAATCCTTGGAGGTTCTCAGTTCTAGGATCTTAGGATATCAGAATTCTAGGAATCTCACATGTCTGAAATCTAGAATGTTAGGAGGTCAGAATTCTAGAATCCTGGGAGGCTCTCAATTCTAGAGTCTTAGGATATCAGAATTCCAGGATCCTAGAATATCTGAATTCTAGAATGTTGGTGTGTCCGAATTTCACAATCCTTCGAGGTTCTCAATTCTAGAATCTTGGGATATCAGAATTCTACGATCCTAGGATATCTGAACTCTAGGATGTTAGGATATCAGAATTCTAGAATCCTCGATGTTCCCAGTTCTAGAATCTTAGGTTATCAGCATTCTAGAATTTTATCGTATCTGAATTCTAGAATGTTAGGATGTCAGCATTCTAGAATCCTTGGTGGTTCTCAATTCTAGGATTTTAGGATATCAGAATTGCATAATTGTAGAATATCTGCTTACTAGTATGTCATGATGGCAGAATTCTAGAATCCTTGCAGGTTCTCAATTCTAGAATCTTAGGATATCTGAATTCTAGAATGCTGCGGTGTTCGAATTCTAGAATCCCGGATGGTTCTCTATTCTAGTATCTTACGACATCAGAAATCTAGAATACTAGCATATCTGAGTTCTAGTATGACAGGATATCAGAATCCTAACATCCTCAAAGTTCTGCAATTCTGGAATCTTTGGTTATCAGAATTCTAGAATCCTAGCATATCTGAATTCTAGAATGCTGGATGTCAGAATTCTGGAATCCTGGGGGTTCTCAATTCTAGGATCATAGGATATCGGAATTCTCGGAATCTCGACTGTCTGAAATCCAAAATGTTAGGATGTCGGAATTCTAGAATCCTGGGAGGCTCTCAAGTCTAGAATCTTAGGATATCAAAATTCCAGAATCCTAGAGTATCTGAATTCAAGAATGTTGTTTTGTCAGAAATTCAGAATCCTTCGAGGTGCTCAATTCTATAATCCTAGGATATCAGAATTCTAGGATCCTAGCATATCTGAATTCCAGAATATAAGCGTGTCAGAATTCTAGAATCCTTGGAGGTTCTCAAGTCTAAGATCTTAGGAGATCAGAATTCTAGGAATCTCGCGTGTCTGATATCTAGAATGTTGCGATGTCAGAATTCTAGAATCCTGGGAGGCTCTCAAATCTAGAATCTTAGAGTATCATCAGAATTCCAGAATCCTGGAATATCTGAATTCTAGAATGTTGGTATGTCCGAATTTCAGAATCCTTCCAGGTTCTCAAATCTAGAATCTTGGGATATCAGAGTTCTAGTATCCTAGCATATCTGAATTCTAGCATGTTAGGATGTCAGAATTCTAGAATATTTGGAGGTTCTCAATTCTAGGGTCTTAGGATATCATAATCTTAGGAATCTCGCATGTCTGAAATCTAGAATGTGAGGATGTCCGAAATCTAGAATCCTGGGAGCCTCTGAATTCTAGAATCTTAGGATATCAGAATTCCAGGATCCTAGAATATCTGAATTCTAGAATGTTGGAATGTCCAAATTTCAGAATCCTTCGAGGTTGTCAATTCTAGAATCTTAGGATATCAGAATTCGAGGATTCTAGCATATCCGAATTCTAGAATGTTAGGATGTCAGAATTCTAGAATCCTTGAAAATCCCCAATTCTAGAATCTTAGGTAATCAGAATTCTGGAATCCTAGCATATCTGAATTCTAGAATGTTAGGATGTCAGAATTCTAGAATCCTTGGTGGTTATCCATTCTAGAATCTTAGGATATCAGTATTCTGTAATAGTAGAATATCTGCTTAATAGTAAGTTAGGATGTCAGAATTTTGGAGTCCTTGGAGGTTCTCAATTCTAAAATCTTAGGATATTAGAATTCTAGAGTATCTGCATTCTTGAATGCTAGAATGTCAGAATTCTAGAATCCCCGGAGGATCTCAATTGTAGAATCTTAGGATATCAGAATTTTAGAATAGTAGCATATCGGAATTCTAGAATGTTAGAAGATCAGAATTCCATTATCCTCGAAGGTCCCCAATTGTAGAATCTTAGGTTATCAGAATTCTAGGATCGTAGCATATCTGAATTCTAGTATGAGAGTATGTCAGGATTCTAGAATCCTCAAAGTTCCCCAATTCTAGAATCTTAGGTTATCAGAATTCTAAAATCCTAGCATATCTGAATTCTAGAATGTTAGGATGTCAGAATTCTAGAATCCTCAGGGTTCTCAATTCTAGGATCTTCGGATAGTAGCATTCTAGGAATCTCGCATGTCTAAAACCTAGAATGTTATGATGTCAGAATTCTAGAAGCCTGGGAGGCTCTCAATTCTAGAATCTTAGGGGATCAGAATTCCAGAATCCTGGCATATATGAATTCAAGCATGTTGGTATGTCCGAAATTTCAGAATCCTTTGAGGTGCTCAATTCTAGAATCTTGGGATATCAGAATTCTAGGATCCTAGCATATCTGAATTCTAGGATGATAGGATCTCAGGATTCTAGAATCCTGGAAGGTCCCCAATTCTAGAATATTACGTTATCAGAATTCTAGAATCCTAGCGTATCTGAATTCTAAAACGTTAGGTCATCAGAATTCTAGAATCCTCGATGGTTATCCATTCTAGAATATTAGGATATCAGAATTCTATAATCGCAGAATATCTGATTACTAGGATGTTAGCATGGCAGAATTCTAGAATCCTTGGAGGTTCTCAATGCTAGAATCTTAGGATATCAGAATCCTAAGATCCTAGCATATCTGAATTCTAGAATGTTAGGGTGTCGGAATTCTAGAATCCTTGGAGGTTCTCAAATCTAGGATCTTAGGATATCAGAATTCTAGGAATCTCGCATGTCTGAAATCTAGAATGTTAGGAGGTCAGAATACTAGAATCCTGGGAGGCTCTCAATTCTAGAGTCTTAAGATATCAGAATTCCAGGATCCTAGAATATCTGAATTCTAGAATGTTGGTGTGTCCTAATTTCAGAATCCTTCGAGGTTCTCAATTCTAGAATCTTGGGATATCAGAATTCTAGGATCCTAGCATATCTGAACTCTAGGATGCTAGGATATCAGAATTCTAGAATCCTCAAAGTTCCCAGTTCTAGAATCTTAGGTTATCAGAATTCTAGAATTTTATCCTATCTGAATTCCAGAATGTTAGGATGTCAGCATTCTAGAATCCTTGGAGGTTCTCAATTCTAGGATCATAGGATATCAGAATTCCATAATCATAGAATATCTGCTTACTAGTATGTCATGATGGCAGAATTCTAGATTCCTTGCAGGTTCTCAATTCTAGAATCTTAGGATATCAGAATTCTAGAATATCTGAATTCTAGAATGCTGGGGTGTTCGAATTCTAGAATCCCGGATGGTTCTCTATTCTAGCATCAAACGACATCAGAAATCTAGAATACCAGCATATCTGAGTTCTAGAATGACAGGATGTCAGAATTCTAGAATCCTCAAAGTTCCACAATTCTGGAATCTTAGGTTATCAGAATTCTAGAATACTAGCATATCTGAATTCTAGAATGTTAGTATGTCAGAATTCTGGAATCCAGGGGGTTCTCAATTCTAGGATCATAGGATATCAGAATTCTAGGAATCTTGCATGTCTGAAATCTAGAATGTTAGGATGTCGGAATTCTAGAATCCTGGGAGGCTCTCAAGTCTAGAATCTTAGGGTATCAGAATTCCAGAATCCTAGAATATCTGAATTCTAGAATGCTGTTTTGTCAGAAATTCAGAATCCTTCGAGGTGCTCAATTCTAGAATCTTAGGATATCAGAATTCTAGGATCCTAGCATATCTGAATTCCAGAATGTTAGCATGTCAGAATTCTAGAATCCCTGGAGGTTCTGAAGTCTAAGATCTTAGGATATCAGAATTCTAGGAATCTAGCGTGTCTGAAATCTAGAATATTAGGATGTCCGAATTCTAGAATCCTGGTTAGGCTCTCAAATCTAGAATCTTAGAGTATCATCAGAATTCCAGAATTCTGGAATATCTGAATTCTAGAATGTTGGTAAGTCCGAATTTCAGAATCCTTTGAGGTTCTCAAATCTAGAATCTTGGGATATCAGAGTTCTAGGATCCTAGTATATCTGAATTCTAGAATGTTAGGATATCAGAATTCTAGAATCCTTGGAGGTTCTTATTTCTAGAATCTTAGCATATCATAATCTTAGGAATCTCTCATGTCTGAAATCTAGAATGTGAGGATGTCAGAATTCTAAAATCCTGGGAGCCTCTGAATTCTAGAATCTTAAGTTATCAGAATTCCAGGATCCTAGAATATCTGAATTCTAGAATGTTGGTATATCCAAATTTCAGAATCTTTTGAGGTTCTCAGTTCTAGAATCTTAGGATATCAGAATTCGAGGATTCTAGCATATCCGAATTCTAGAATGTTAGGATGTCAGAATTCTAGAATCCTCGAAGGTCCCCAATTCTAGAATCTTAGGTTATCAGAATTCTGGAATCCTAGCGCATCTGAATTCGAGAATATTAGGATGTCAGAATTCTAGAATCCTTGGTGGTTATCCATTCTATAGTCTTAGGATATCAGTATTCTGTAATCGTAGTATATTGGCTTAGTAGTATGTTAGGATGTCAGAATTTTGGAGTCCTTGGAGGTTCTCAATTCTAAAATCTTAGGATATCACAAATCTAGAATATCTGCATTCTTGAATGCTAGGATGTCAGAATTCTAGAATCCCTGGAGGTACTCAATTGTAGAATCTTAGGATATCAGAATTTTAGAATATTAGCATATCGGAATTCTAGAATGTTAGGAGGTCAGAATTTCATTATCCTCGAAGGTCCCCAATTGTAGAATATTAGGTTATCAGAATTCTAGGATCGTAGCATATCTGAATTCTAGTATGAGAGTATGTCAGGATTCTAGAATCCTCAAAGATCCCCTATTCTAGAATCTTAGGTTATCAGAATTCTAGAATCCTAGCATATCTGAATTCTAGAATGTTAGGATGACAGCATTCTAGAATCCTTGGAGGTTCTCAATTCTAGTATCATAGAATATCAGTATTTTAGGAATCTCGCATGTCTGAAATACAGAATGTTAGGATGTCGGAAATCTAGAATCATGGGAGACTCTCAATTCTAGAGTCTTAGGTTATCAGAATTCCAGAATCCTGGAATATCTGAATTCAGGCACGTTGGTATGTCCGAATTTTAGAATCCTTCGAGGTGCTCAATTCTAGAATCTTAGGATATCAGAATTCTAGGATCCTAGCGTATCTGAATTCCAGAATGTTAGCGTGTCAGAATTCTAGAATCCTTGGAGGTTCTCAAGTCTAAGATCTTAGGATATCAGAATTCTAGGAATCCCGCGTGTCTGAAATCTAGAATGTCAGAAAGTCAGAATTCTAGAATCCTGGGAGGCTCTCAAATCTAGAATCTTAGAGTATGATCAGAATTCCAGATTCCAGAAATATCTGAATTCTAGAATGTTGGTATGTCCGAATTTCAGAATCCTTCGAGGTTCTCAAATCTAGAATCTTGGGATATCAGAGTTCTAGGATCCTAGCATATCTGAATTCTAGCATGTTAGGATGTCAGAATTCTAGAATCCTTGGAGGTTCTCAATTCTAGGGTCTTAGGATATCATAATCTAAAGAATCTCGCATGTCTGAAATCGAGAATGTGAGGATGTCAGAATTCTAGAATCCTGGGAGCCTCTGAATTCTAGAATATTAGGATTGCAGAATTCCAGGATCCTAGAATATCTGAATTCTAGAATGTTGGTATGTCCAAATTTCAGAATCCTTCGAGGTTCTCAATTCTAGAATCTTAGGATATCAGAATTCGAGGATTCTAGCATATCCGAATTCTAAAATGTTAGGATGTCAGAATTCTGGAATCCTCGAAGGTCCCGAATTCTAGAATCTTAGGCTATCAGAATTCTGGAATCCTAGCGCATCTGAATACTAGAATGTTAGGATGTCAGAATCCTAGAATCCTTGGTGGTTATCCATTCTAGAATCTTAGTATATCAGTATTCTGTAATCGTAGAATATCTGCTTAGTAGTATGTTAGGATGTCAGAATTTTGGAGTCCTTGGAGGTTCTCAATTCTAAAATCTTAGGATATCAGAATTCTAGAATATCTGCATTCTTGAATGCTAGGATGTCAGAATTCTAGAATCCCTGGAGGTTCTCAATTGTAGAATCTTAGGATATCAGAATTTTAGAATAGTAGCATATCAGAATTCTAGAATGTTAGGAGGTCAGAATTCCATTATCCTTGAAGGTCCCCAATTGTAGAATCTTAGGTTATCAGAATTCTAGGATCGTAGAATATCTGAATTCCAGTATGAGAGTATGTCAGGATTCTAGATTCCTCAAAGTTCCCCAATTCTAGAATCTTAGGTTATCAGAATTCTAGAATCCTAGCATATCTGAATTCCAGAATATTAGGATGTCAGAATTCTAGAATCCTCAGAGGTTCTCAATTCTAGGATCTTCGGATAGTAGCATTCTAGGAATCTCGCATGTCTGAAATCTAGAATGTTAGGATGTCAGAATTCTAGAAGCCTGGGAGGCTCTCAATTCTAGAATTTAGGGGATCAGAATTCCAGAATCCTGGCATATCTGAATTCAGGCATGTTGGTATGTCCGAAATTTTAGAATCCTTCGAGGTGCTCCATTCTAGAATCTTGGGATATCAGAATTCTAGGATCCTAGCATATCTGAATTCTAGAATGTTAGGATGTCAGGATTCTAGAATCCTGGAAGGTCCCCAATTCTAGAATCTTACGTTATCAGAATTCTAGAATCCTAGCATATCTGAATTCTAGAATGTTAGGATGTCGGAATTCTAGAATCCTCAGAGGTTCTCAATTCTAGGATCTTCGGATAGTAGCATTCTAGGAATCTTGCATGTCTGAAATCTAGAATGTTAGGATGTCAGTATTCTAGAATCCTTGGAGGTTCTCAAGTCTAAGATCTTAGGATATCACAATCCTAGGAATCTCGCGTGTCTGAAATCTAGAATGTTGTCAGAAATTCAGAATAATTCGAGCTTCTCAATTCTAGAATCTTAGGATATCAGAATTCTAGGATCCTAGCATATCTGAATTCCAGAATTTTAGCATGTCAGAATACTAGAATCCTTGGAGGTTCTCAAGTCTATGATCTTAGGATATCAGAATCCTAGGAATCTCGCTTGTCTGAAATCTAGAATGTTGTCAGAAATTCAGAATAATTTCTGAATTATTCTGAATTTTATAATCCTCAAAAGTTCTCAATTCTAGGATCTTCGGATAGTAGCATTCTAGGAATCTTGCATGTCTGAAATCTAGAATGTTAGGATGTCAGACTTCTAGAAGCCAGGGAGGCTTTCAATTCTAGAATCTTAGGGGATCAGAATTCCAGAATCCTGGCATATCTGAATTCAGGCATGTTGGTATGTCCGAAATTTCAGAATCCTTCGAGGTGCTCAATTCTAGAATCTTGGGGTATCAGAATTCTAGGATCCTAGCATATCTGAATTCTAGAATGTTAGGATGTCAGAATTCTAGAATCCTGGAAGATCCCCAATTCTAGAATCTTACATTATCAGAATTCTAGAATCCTAGCGTATCTGAATTCTAAAATGTTAGGTCGTCAGAATTCTAGAATCCTCGATGGTTACCCATTCGAGAATCTTAGGATATCAGAATTCTATAATCGCAGAATATCTGCTTACTAGTATGTTAGCATGGCAGATTTCTAGAATCCTTGGAGGTTCTCAATTCTAGAATCTTAGGATATCAGAATTCTAGGATCCTAGCATAACTGAATTCTAGAATGTTAGGGTGTCGGAATTCTAGAATCCTTGGAGGTTCTCAATTCTAGGATCTTAGGATATCAGAATTCTAGGAATCTCACATGTCTGAAATCCAAAATGTTAGGATGTCGGAATTCTAAAATCCTGGGAGGCTCTCAATTCTAGAGTCTTAGGATATCAGAATTCCAGAATCCTGGTATATCTGAATTCAGGCATGTTGGTATGTCCGAATTTCAGAATCCTTCGTGGTGCTCAATTCTAGAATCTTAGAATATCAGAATTCTAGGATCCTAGCATATCTGAATTCTAGAATGTTAGGATGTCAGAATTCTAGAATCCTTGGAGGTTCTCAATTCTAGGATCTTAGGATATCAGAATTCTAGGAATCTCGCATGTCTGAAATCTAGAATGTTAGGAGGTCAGAATTCTAGAATCCTGAGAGGCTCTCAATTCTAGAGTCTTAGGATATCAGAATTCCAGGATCCTAGAATATCTGAATTCTAGAATGTTGGTGTGTCCGAATTTCACAATCCTTCGAGGTTCTCAATTCTAGAATCTTGGGTTATCAGAACTCTAGGATCCTAGCATATCTGAACTCTAGGATGTTAGGATATCAGAATTCTAGAATCCTCGAAGTTCCCAGTTCTAGAATCTTAGGTTATCACTATTCTAGAATTTTATCGTATCTGAATTCTAGAATGTTAGGATATCAGCATTCTAGAATCCTTGGAGGTTCTCAATTCTAGAATCTTAGGATATCAGAATTCTAGAATATCTGAATTCTAGAATGCTGGGATGTTCGAATTCTAGAATCCCGGGAAGTTCTCTATTCTAGCATCTTACGGTATCAGAAATCTAAAATACCAGCATATCTGAGTTCTAGAATGACAGGATGTCAGAATTCTAGGATCGTCAAAGTTCCGCAATTCTGGAATCTTAGGTTATCAGAATTCTAGCATCCTAGCATATCTGAATTCTAGAATGTTAGGATGTCAGAATTCTGGAAGCCCGGTGGTTCTCAGTTCTACGATCATAGGATATCAGAATTTTAGCGATCCCGCATGTCTGAAATCTAGAAATTTATGATGTCGGAATTCTAGAATCCTGGGAGGCTCTGACTTCTAGAATCTTAGGATATCAGAATTCCAGAATCCTAGAATATCTGAATTCTAGAATGTTGTTTTGTCAGAAATTCAGAATCCTTCGAGGTGCTCAATTCTAGAATTTTAGGATATCAGAATTCTAGGATCCTAGCATATCTGAATTCCAGAATGTTAGCGTGTCAGAATTCTAGAATCCTTGGTGGTTCTCAAGTCTAAGATCTTAGGATATCAGAATTCTAGGAATCTCGCATGTCTGAAATCCAGAAGGTTAGGATGTCAGAATTCTAGAATCCTGGAAGGCTCTCAAATCTAGAATCTTAGAGTATCATCAGAATTCCAGATTCCAGGAATATCTGAATTCTAGAATGTTGGTATGTCCAAATATCAGAATCCTTTGAGGTTCTCAATTCTAGAATCTTGGGATATCAGAATTCTAGTATCCTAGCATATCTGAATTCTAGCATGTTAGGATGTCAGAATTCTAGAATCCTGGGAGGTTCTCAATTCTAGGATCTTAGGATATCATAATCTTAGGATTCTCACATATCTGATATCTAGTATGTGAGGATGTCAGAATTCTAGATTCCTGGGACCCTCTGAATTCTAGGATCTTAGGATATCAGAATTCCAGGATCCTAGAATATCTGAATTCTAGAATGTTGATATATTCAAATTTCAGAATTCTTCGAGGTTCTCAATTCCAGAATCTTAGGATATCAGAATTTGAGGATTCTAGCATATTCGAATTCTAGAATGTTAGAATGTCAGAATTCTAGAATCCTCGAAGAATTCTAGAATCTTAGGTTATCAGAATTCTGGAATCCTAGCGTATCTGAATTCTAGAATGTTAGGATGTCAGAATTCTAGAATCCTTGGTGGTTATCCATTCTAGAATCTTAGGATATCAGTATTCTGTAATCGTAGAATATCTGCTTAGTAGTATGTTAGGATGTCAGAATTTTGGAGTCCTTGGAGGTTCTCAATTCTAAATTCTTAGGATATCAGAATTCTAGAATTCTAGAATATCTGCATTCTTGAATGCTAGGATGTCAGAAATCTAGAATCCCTGGAGGTTCTCAATTGTAGAATCTTAGGATATCAGAATTTTAGAATAGTAGCATATCGGAATTCGAGAATGTTAGGAGGTCAGAATTCCATTATCCTCGAAGGTCCCCAATTGTAGAATCTTAGGTTATCAGAATTCTAGGATCGTAGGATATCTGAATTCTAGTATGAGTGTATGTCAGGATTCAAGAATCCTCAAAGTTCCCCAATTCTAGAATCTTAGGTTATCAGAATTCTAGAATCCTAGCATATCTGAATTCTAGCATGTTAGGATGTC
>PVKP010036606.1:0-22332 GCA_004027715.1 Plecturocebus donacophilus | reverse complement strand
CCTTCCTCCCTCCCTCCCTTCCTCCCTTCCTTCCTCCCTCCCTCCCTTCCTCCCTTCCTTCCACCATGTTACACAGGCTGGTCTCACTCTCTTGAAGCAATACTCCCACCTTCTGTGTCCCAGAGTGTGCTGGGATTATAGGCATGAGCTACCGCCCCAGGCCTCTGAGACTCTTTTTTTTTTTTTGAGACAGTCTCACTCTGTCACCCAGGCTGGAGTGCTGTAGAGGCATGATCTCGGCTTATTGCAACTTCCACCTCCTGGGTTCAAACAATTCTCATGCCTCAGCCTCCAGAGTAGCTGGGACTACAGGCCCACACCACCATACCCAGCTAATTTTTGTATTTTCAGTAGAGATGGAGTTTCACCGTGTTGGCCCGTCTTGTCTTGAACTCCTGACCTCAAGTGATCCGCCCGCCTCAGCTTCCTAAAGTGCTGGGATTAGAGGCCTAAGCCACCACACCTGGCTTCTTTCTAGTTCTTTATGTCAAATTACTGTGTCCCTTGAAATAATTCTTCTCTTTGTAGTTAAGCCACTAACTGGGATACTTGATACACAGGTCTTTTTTTTTTTTTTTTTTTTGCTTGCAAATTTTACAGATTTTTAAAAATTTAAGTTTTGTTTTATACCACTTTTTTTTTTTTTTGAGACAGAGTCTCCCTCTGTCGCCAGGTGCCAGGCTGGAGTGCAGTGGCGTGATCTCGGCCCACTGCAACCTCTGCCTCCCGGGTTCAAGCAATTCTCCTGCCTCAGCCTCCTGAGTAGCTGGGACTACAGGCGCGTGCCACCATGCCCAGCTAATTTGTATATTTTTTTAGTAGAGACGGGGTTTCACCATGTTGGCCAGGATGGTCTCGATCTCTTGACCTCGTGATCCGCCCGCCTCGGCCTCCCAAAGTGCTGGGATTACAGGCATGAGCCACCGCACCTGGCCTGTTTTATACTTCTTAAAAATATTTACATGGTTTCAAAATCACGTCTACAAAATAAAGGTATATTCAGAGAAGTCTAGCTTTTACCTCTGACCCCTCTACCCAGTTCCCTCTCTCTCATGGGTAACAATTTTTATTGTTTTTTGCTGATTTAAGAAAATGTAGGCTGGGTTCGGTGGCTCATGCCTGTAATCCCAGCACTTTGGGAGACTGAGGCGGGTGGATCACTTGAGATCAGGAGCTCAAGACCATCCTGGCCAACATGGCCAAACCCCATCTCCACTAAAAGTATAAAAATTAGCCTTGCTTGGTGGTGCACGCCTGTAGTCCTAGCTATTCAGCAGGCTGAGGTATGAGAATCATTTGAACCTAGAAGGTGGAGGTTGCAGTGAGCTGAGATTGCACCATTGTACTCCAGCCTGGGTGACAGAGAAAGACCGTGTCTCAAAGAAAAAATGTAAATAGATATTTGTATCTTCCCCCCTTTCATAGTTAAAAGGCAGCTTACTGTATACATTGTTCTGTACCTTGATTTTTTTTTCACATAATCATATACTTCATTTTTTATAGTTGAATAGGCCTATATATTAATAGTATAATGTATTTTACATCTTTTTGTTTTTATTGGCATGAACAATTACCTCATTTTTCCATTTGCTTTGTTTTCTGTAAGCCAATTGTTAATTTCTTTTTCTTTCTTTCTTTTTTTTTTTGCTCTTGTAGCCGAGGCTGGATTACAATGGTGTGGTCTTGGCTCACTGCAATCTTTGCCTCCCGGGTTCAAGCAATTCTCCTGCCTCAGCCCCCCAAGTAGCTGGGATTACAGGGGCCTGCCACCATGCCCAGCTGATGTTTGTAATTTTAGTGGAGACAGGATTTCACCATGTCGGCCAGGCTGATCGGGAACTCCTGACCTCAGGTGATTCACTCACCTTGGCCTCCCAAAGTGCTGGGATTACAGGCGTTGGCCATTGTGCCTGGCCGCTAATTTCTTTCTGAAAGCTTTATATGCTCTGTCAGATATTCATCAATATTTTCCATGAGCTCAAAAGCTTCAGTTCAGGTTTTTTCCAGAAGACCTTTTTTCCTGGAGTCTGCCATCTTAGGCTCAGCCTGTCTTCTGCATGGCTGTTATCCTGGGGCTTCTTTGGCTGCTCTCTAGTCTTGTCTCCCTTGTTTCTCAGCTGCCCTTTCTTTTCAGTTTACACCCTCATTTGGTTAGAGTAACCGCCACTAGTTTCCCAAGGAAGGGTGCCTAGGAGGTAAATTTTTAGAGTTTGTATGTCTATATCTCCTTCCTTCCTTGCTTCCTTGCTTTCTTGCTTTCTCTCCCTTCCTTTTTCTTCCTTTTTTGTTTTCTTTTCTTTCTTTCTCGCTTTGTCACCCAGGCTGGAGTACAGTGGCGTGATCTCAGTTCATTGCAACCTCCACCTCCTGGGTTCAAGCGATTCTCCTGCCTCAGCCTCCCAAGTAGCTGAGATAACAAACAGGTGCATGCCACCATGCCCCACTAATTTTTGTATTTTTAGTAGAGGTGGGGTTTTTCCATGTTGGTCAGGCTGGTCTCGAACTCCCGACCTCAGGTAATCCGCCCACCTCAGCCTCCCAAAGTGCTGGGATTACAGATTTGAGCCACTGTGCCCAGCTGGCCTTGCTTTTTCATCCAGGCAGGAGTGCAGTGGCATGATTACAGCTCACTGCAGCCTCGACCTCTCAGGCTCAGGCGATCCTCCCACCTCAACATCCTGAGTAGCTGGGACCACAGGTGCGAGCCACCATGCCTGGTTGATTTTATTAATTTTTTGTAGAGACAGGGTCTTGCTATGTTTCACAGGCTGTCCTCAAACTTTTGGACTCAAGTGATCTTCCCACTTCAGCCTCCCAGAGTGCTGGGATTAGTGAGATGAGCCACCAGGCCCGACTACCTTTGTAAATTTGAAGACACTGTTTCAGTGTCATCTGGCTGCCAATGCTGTATAAGTAATCTAAACGCTACTTTAAGTTCTGATCCTTTGTAGATAATCACCCCCACCACCCCTGAACACATGCACAGATGTGTGTGTACATAACAGATACTTTTTTCTATAGAAGCTTTTAGAAACCTATCTTTTTGTTAGTTTGGGAGATGGGGTCTCTGTCACCTAGGCTGCAGAGCAGTGGTGTCATCTCGGCTCACTGCGACCTGCACCTTCCAGGTTCAAGTGATTCTCATGGCTCAGTCTCCCGGGTAGCTGGGATTACAGGTGTCTGCCACCATGCCTGGCTAATTTTTGCATTTTTAGTAGAGATGGGCTTTCACCATGTTGGCCAGGCTGGTCTCAAATTCCTGACCACAAGTGATCCACTTGCCTCAGCCTCTCAAAGTGTTGGCATTACAGGTGTGAGCCCCTGCGCCAGGCCTAGGAACCTATCTTTATTCCTGAGATTTTATGACTATGTGGACTTTTCTTTCATTCATTGTGGTAGGTACTTTCTAGGCATTGTTTTTCTGGAAATGAATTTCCAGAAAATTCATTTATTCCAAAGCAATAAAACAGGACAATTTCCCACATCTGAAATTGTGGGAAATTATCCTGTTTTATTGCTTTGATTATTCCCACTCCCTCATTTTCGTGTTTTTTTTTTTTTTTCCCCGAGACAGCGTTTTACTTTGTTGTCTAGGCTGGAGTGCAGTGGCACAATCTCAGCTCACTACAACCTTCACCTCCCAGGTTCAGGTGATACTCCTGCCTCAGCCTCCCAGGCAGCTGGGATTATATGTGCCTGCCCCCACGCCCAGCTAGTTTTTGTATTTTTAATAGAGACGTGGTTTCACCATGTTGGCCAGGCTGGTCTTGAACTCCTGACCTCAAGTGATCCACCTGCCTTGGCCTCCCAAAGTGCTCAGATTACAGACATGAGCTACCCCATCTGGCCCTTCTCCTTAGTTGTCTTTTTTTTTTTTCCATGCTGTTCTCATTAAACAATAAAATTTTTTTTTTTTTAATTTATTTAGACGGAGTCTCCTTCTGTGGCCTAGGCTGGAGTGCAGTGACAGGATCTTGGCTCACTGCAACCTCCACCTCCTGGGTTCAAGTGATTCTCCTACATCAGCCTCCTGCCTCGAGAGTAGCTTGAATTATAGGTGCCTGCCACCATGTGTGGCTCATTTTTGTATTTTTAGTAGAGACAGGGTTTCACCAGGTTGGCCTGGCTGGTCTTGAACTCCTGACCTCAAATGATCCACCCATTTTGGCCTCCCAAAGTGTTGGGATTACAGGGGAGTCCACTCCTCTCCCTCATTTTCTTTCTTTTCTTTTTTCTTTTTTTTTTTTTTTTTTTTTTTTTTTTTTTTTTTTTTTTGTTTTTTCGAGACGGAGTCTTGCTCTTGTCCCCCAGGCTGGAGTGCAATGGAGCCATCTCGGCTCACTGCAGCCTCCGCCTCCCAGGTTCAAGCAATTCTTCTGCCTCGGGCTCCTGAGTAGCTGGGATTACAGGCATGTGCTTGGGTTATTTTTGTGTTTATTAGAGACAGGATTTCACCATGTTGGCAAGGCTGGTCTCAAACTCCTGACCTCATGATCTGCCCACCATGGCCTCCCAAAGTGCTAGTATTACAGACGTGAGCCACTGCACCCAGCTCTCCCTCATTTTCTATGTGCTCTCTATGCTTCCTGTTACTTAGATTAGAGGACTTTATGGATTGCTTCTGTCGTCATCTGCTCATTTCTCTCTCCTATTTTTCATCTCTGCCTTTTTGTTCTTTCTGTAAAATTTTGTTGACCTACATACTAACAACTTTATTGAATTTGTCTCTATCATTGTGTCTTTAGTTCTCAAAAGCTTTTTCTTGTTCTCTAATTGTTCCTTTCATGTAGCATTTTGTTCTTTTATAGTCATGTAATATTTACCTATCTTTCTATTTTTTTTTCTGAATCAGAGTTTTGCTCTTATTGCTCAGACTGGAGAGCAATGGTGCGATCTCAGCTTGCTGCAGCCTCTGCCCCTCCAGGTTCAAGCGATTCTCCTGCCTCAACCTCCCAAGTAGCTGGGATTATAGACGCGTGCCACCATACCTGGCTAATTTTTGTATTTCTTTTTCTTTTCTTTTTTTTTTCTCTCTTTTTTTAAATTTTTGTATTTTTAATAGAGATGGGGTTAAGCTATGTTGGCCAGGCTGGTGTTGAACTTCTGACCTCAGGTGATCTGCCCACCTTGGCTTCCCAAAGTGCTGGGATTATAGGGTTGAGCCACTGGACCCAGCCTCTATTTGCTTTTTTTTTTTCCTTTTTTTTGAGATGGAGTTTCGCTCTTGTTGCCCAGGCTGGAGTGCAATGGTCTGCTGGCTCACCGCAACCTCCACCTCCTGGGTTTAAGCGAATCACCTGCCTCAGCCTCCTGAGTAGCTGGGATCATAGGCACGTGTCACCATGCCTGGCTAATTTTGTATTTTGTTTTTCAGAGATGGGGTTTCACCATGTTGTCCAGGCTAGTCTCAAACTCCTGACCTCAGGTGATCCACTCGCCTCAGCCTCCCAAAGTGCTAGGATTACAGGCGTGAGCCACCGTGCCTGGTGCTCTGTTTGCTATTTTTCCTGTTTGAATTGTCTATTTCCTTCGGGATTTTTTTCCCGTTTATTTGTTTTGGGCATCGTCTTTTATACTGGAAGTACTAGTCAAATAACTGGTAATACTTGGCTGGGTATTCATATTTAAGAGTGAGGCCTTAGGATCGTCATGGTGGCTCATGACTGTAATCCTTGCAGTTTGGGAGGGTGAGGTGGGCGAAACACTTGAGTTTAAGAGTTTAAGACCAGCCTGGGCAACATGGCAAAACCCTGCCTTTACTAAAAATAAAAAAACATTAGCTGGGTGTGGTGGTGCACACTTGTGGTCCCAGCCTCCTTGGGGGCTGAGACAGGAAGATTCCTTGAATCCAGCCGAGATGGTGCCACTGCACCCTAAACTGGGTGACAGAGCAAGACCCTGTCTCAAAAAAAAAAAAAAAATAGACTTTGACCAGTTAATAGTTCATCTTGAGTGGGTTTACTGATTCTTGGATTTACTGCTAGTGATTGTGAACAGGTCTTATGTGTCTGTAGTCTCTGTCTCTTGAGTTACTTTCTCTGGGGCTATTCAGTTCCCCTAGAGAATTATATCCAAATCTCCTGCCTGGCTGCTGGCCTTCTGGAATGAGGTATAGAAAATGGCCCAGAGCTCCTACCATTAAGAATGCAGATTTATATAGACTTTTCCTGCCTCCATCTCTCTACTACCACCACTGTGCCTAGTATCTCCAAGTTCTGAACTTTGATGGTTCCACTTTCTTCTGAGAAAAACACCTTCAGTCTCCTGGTAGAGAAACATGAAAGTTTTTGGTAGGATGAAGACATTTGCCAGTTGTTGTTTGTTTGTTTGACACAGAGTCCTACTCTGTTCCCCAGGCTAGATGGAGTGTAGTGGTCTGATCTCGGTCCACTACAATCTACCTCCTGGGTTCAAGTGATTCTTGTGCCTCAGCCTTCCAAGTAACTGGGACTACAGGCACGTGCCACCATGCCTGGCTAATTTTTGTATTTTTAGTAGAGGTGGAGTTTCACCATGCTGGCCAGGCTGGTCTTGAACTCCTGACTTCAAATGATCCACCCGCTTCGGCTTCCTGAGGTGCTGGGATTACAGGCGTAAGCCACTGCGCCTGGCCAACATTTGCCAGTTTTGTGTCCAGACTTTTTAGCCAAACCCTGAGTTTAGTCACGCATCTTACCCCGTCTCAGCTTCCTGCAGTATTTTGCATCTTTAAGTGTAAGCCTTACCAGGATTGTGTAGGGCAGATAAGCCTTTTGCCTTAGGTTCCCCTCTGTGGTCACTCCAGATATAGCTTCCTTCACCTAGCTGAGTCACTTGTCACTTCACTCTGCTGTCCATCTTCTGAGACTTTATTAGAGTTTCCTTTTCTATTGTCTTCTCTCCCATTTTCTTTGTTCTTTCTTTCTTTTATTTATTCAACAAGTACTGTTGTATCCCAATAAGTGCAAGGCACTATTTTAGATGCTTAGGATACAGTAATGAAGAAAATAAGTTCCCTTCCCTTATGGAACTTAAATTTTTGTTGGGGGGGAGACAGATTTTTTTTTTTTTTAAAAAATAAGTAAATCATATGATATGTTGAAAGGTAGTTAAGTGCCATGGGAGAAAATAGAGTAAGGAGGATAAGAAGTTTTGGGGGCTGGAGGAAGTATGGGTTGTTACTTTATTTATTTTATTTATTTTGAGATGGAGTCTTACTCTGTTGCCCAGACTGGAGTACAATGGCACGATCTTGGCTCACTGCAACCTCTGCCTCCCGGATTCAAGTGATTCTTCTGCTTCAGCCTCCCAAGTAGCTGAGATTACAGGCATGTGCTATCACATCCAGCTAATTTTCTTTTTTTAAGACAGAGTCTTGCTGTGTCTCCCAGGCAGGAGTGCAGTGGCGTGATCTCGGCTCCCTGCAACCTCTGACTCCTGGGTTCAAGCAATTCTCCTGCCTCAGCTTCCCAAGTAGCTGGGATTACAGGCATGCACCACCACGCTGGCTAATTTTTTTGTATTTTTAGTATAGATGGTGTTTCACCATATTGGCCAGGCTGGTCTCAAACTCCTGACCTTGTGATTCACCCGCCTCGGCCTCCCAAAGTGCTGGGATTATAGGCGTGAGCTATCACGCCTGGCCAGTTTTTTATTTATTTTATTTTATTTTATTTTTGAGACAGAGTCTCACTGTGTCGCCAGGCCCCAGACTGGAGTGCAGTGGCACAATCTCAGCTCACTGTAACCTCCGCCTCCCGGGTTCAAGCAATTCTCCTGCCTCAGCCTCCCAAGTAACTGGGACTACAGGCGCACGCCACCAAGCCCAGCTAATTTTTGTATTTTTTTTAGTAGAGATGGGGTTTCACCATGTTGCCCAGGATGGTCTCAATCTCTTGACCTTGTGATCCACCTGCCTCGGCCTCCCTAAGTGCTGGGATTATAGGCGTGAGCCATGGTGCCCTGCCTAGCTTTGTTGATTTTCGATAGTGATGGGTGTTTCACTATGTTGGTCAGGGTGGTCTTGAACTCTTGACCTCAAGTGATATGCCCGCCTCAGCCTCCCCAAGTGTTGGGTTTACAGGTGTGAGCCACCATGCCCAGCGTAGGTTGTAATTTTAAATAGGGTCAAGGTAGGCTTCTTTGAGAAAATGATATTTGAATAAAGTAATGATTCTCAATTGAGGGCAGTTTTGTTCTGCAGGCAGTGATGTCTGAAGACATTTTTGGTTGTCATCACTGGGGCATGGTTGGGTGGTGCTGTTTGCATCTACTGGGTAGAGGCTAGGGATGCTGTTGCATATCCTACAATGACTGGGCACAGTGGCACGCATGTGTAGTTCCAGCTACTCAGACGGTTGAGGTGGGAGAGGATCGCTGGAGCCCAGGAATTTGAGGCTGTAGTGCACTATGATTGCACCTGTGAGTAGCATGGGTAACATAGCGAGGCCCCTGTCTCTGAAAAATAAAAGATCCTGCAATGCATGGATCAGCCTCTTACAATAAAGCACTTTCTGCCCCCGAATGTCTGTGGTGCTGATATTAAGAAAGCCTGGAATAAAGACTTAAAGGAAGTAAGGATGTTAGCCATGCAAAGGTCTGAGGGAAAAACATTTTAGGCAAAAGAAAGAGCTATTGCAAAGACCTCAAGATGAGAGTGTAGCTGGCTTTTTGGAGGAAATGATGGTAGACCCAGGCAAATGAGAGGAAGAATAGTAGGAGATGAGTTGACAGTTAATGGTAGGGACTTTGGCTTTTATTCTGTATATTAGTCTGTTCTCACATTGCTATAAAGAACTTCCTGAGACTGGGTAATTTATGAAGAAAAGAGATTTAATTGGCCAGGCACGTAAGGCTCACGCCTGTAATCCCAGAACTTTGGGAGGCCGAGGTGGGCGGATCACCTGAGTTTGGGAGTTTAAGACTAATCTGACCAACACAGAGAAACCCCATCTCTACTAAAAATACAAAATTAGCCGGGTGTGGTGGCGGGCACCTGTAATCTCAGCTACCTATGAGGCTGAGGCATGAGAATCGTTTGAACCTGGGAGGCTGAGGTTGCAGTGAGCCAAGATCACGCTATTGCACTTCAGCCTGGACAACAAAAGCAAAACTTGGTCTCAAAAAAAAAAAAAAAGAAAAGAAAAGAGGTTTAATTGACTCAGTTCCACATGCCTGGGGAAGCCTCAGGGCACATTATCATGGCAGAAGGGGAATAAAGCACATTTTACTATGGTGAAGCAGGAGAGAGAGAGAAGGGGGAAGTGCCACACACTTAACATAACCTAACTATATCCTGTGAGAACTCCATCACCAGAACAGCAAGGGGAATTCCGCCCCCATAAATCAGTCACCTCCCACCAGGCCATTACCCCAACATGTGGGGATTATAGTTTGAGATGAGATTTGGGTGGGGACACAGAACCAAACCACATCATTCTGAATGAAATGGAGAACCATTAGAAGTTTTGATGGGGTGAGGGAGGAATGTCATGATACTCCATTTGTTGTCTTGAGAATGGATTATTGGTGGTGTGGGTTAGATAGAAGCAGGGAGACCAGTTGAGGGGAGCTGTACAGCAGTAATCCAGGTGACAGATGATGTAGATCCATCAGTGGTAGCAGTGGAGACGGATAATACATTGAGGATAGAACAACAGGATTTCCTGATGGATTGAATGAGAGGTATAAGAGATGTGAGAAGTGGCCAGTCGCCGTGTAATCCCAGCACTTTGGGAGGCTGAGGCAGGGGGATCACCTGAGGTCGGGAGTTTGAGACCAGCCTGACCAACATAGTGAAACCCCATCTCTACTAAAAATACAAAAATTAGCTGGGTGTGGTGGCGGGCACCTGTAATCCCAGCTACTGGGGAGGCTGAGGCAGGAGAATCACTTGAAGCTGGGAGGCGGAGGTTTCAGTGAGCCGAGACCGTGCCATTGCACTCCAGCCTGTGTGATAAGAGCAAGACTCTCTCAAGGAAAAAAAAGGAGAGAGAGAAGTGAAAAATGACTCCAACAAGGACATTTTTAGAGGTAATGGACGTGTTTAGTACCTTGACTGGTGGAGGTTGGTATCCCAAGTATAGGTATATGTCCAGGCTCATCAAAATATATACATAAAATGGGTACAAATTTTATGTATCAATTATACCCTAATAAATATAAAAAATGGCTCCAGGTGTTTTGTGTAGAGCAAGTAGAAGGATGAAGTTACTGTCGACTGAGAATGGAAAGACTGAGAGAGCAGATTTGGGTTGGAGGAGATGAATAGTTCAGTTTTGGTCATGTATCTGAGGTGCCTATTACATCTGAATAGATATGTTAAGTAGGTAGTTGGATATATTAGACTAGGGTTCAAGAGAGAGAAATCCAGGAGTTATTAGCATGTGGATGTCATTTAAAATCACAAGGCTGGCCGGGCCCGGTGGCTCACGCCTGTAATCCTAGCACTTTGGGAGGCCGAGGTAGGTGGATCGCCTGAGGTCAGGAGTTCAAGACCAGCCTGGCCATCATGGTGAAACCCCATCTTTAAAAAAAAAAAAAAAATCACAAGGCTGGCAAGAGATCACCAAGGGAATGAGAGTAGATAGAAAAGTGGAGAGGAACAGGGACCGATCCCTGGGGCTCTCCCATTTTAAGAGGTTTGGAGGAAGAGGAAGAACCAGTAAAACAGACTGAGAAGAAATGATGAGTGAGGTCGTAAGAAACAGGAGTAAGGTGTCCTGGGAACCAGAGGAAGAAAGTGAACAGCGAAGAAGTGGCTTGTCACCTGTGCCCAATGCTTGCTGATTGGTCAAAGAAGTGAGAACTCAGAGTTGACCATTGGATTTCATAATAAGGAGGTCAGGGATGACAATGTAAACTGTTTTGGCGGAGTAGTGGTGACCTGATTCAGGTAGGTGAATAGAAGAAGAAGAATGGGAGGCAGTGAATAGGTTCAGTTCTTGTGATGAGTTTTATGACAAAGAGGAGCAGAGTTGGGGAATATAGGGTCAAGAAGATTCTTTTTTTATTCTGCTTAAAATGAGAGAGTAGGCCAGGCGCAGTGGCTCACGTTTGTAATCCCAGCACTTTGGGAGCCTGAGGGGTGGTGGATCACCTGAGATCAGGAGTTCAAGATCAGCCTGACCAATGTGGTCTCTACTAAACCCTATCTCTACTAAAAAAAATACAAAATTGGGCCAGTCTTAGTGACGCATGCCTGTAATCTCAGCTACTCGGAAGGCTGAGGCAGGAGAATCGCTGGAACCCGGGAGGCGGAGATTGCGGTGAGCTGAGATCATGCCATTGCACTCCAGCATGGGCAACAAGAGCAGAACTCTGCCTCAAAAAAACAAAAAAAGGGAGAGTAAAAGCAATCTGATAGTATATTGATGGGAATGATCGAGTACTGAGGGAAGGCAATGATGGTACAGGAGAGAGAAGGGAGAATTGTTGGAAACAACCTAAATAAGCTAATGCCTTTTTAATTCCTTTTTTCATTTTAGTAGGATTTTTAGGAGGAATATTCTGTTATTTTAACCAGAAGTTCCCTTTCATCTTAATACTTAAGCATTCCCATATAAGAATAGGAGTTTCAGTCTCCATCTTAAAATGAAGACACCAAGGCCCTAGACCATACAGTGGAGAAGCTGTATTTCATATTCACTTACCCATTATCTTTCAGGTCCAGCTTCAAGCGATTTTCCTGCCTCAGCCTCCCGAGTAGCTGGGACTACAGGCATGTGCCACCATGCCTGGCTAATTTTTTGTATTTTTAGTAGAGACAGGGTTTCATTGTGTTATCCAGTTAGCCAGGATGGTCTCAATCTCCTTACCTCAGGTGATTCGCCTGCCTCGGCCTCCCAAAGTGCTGGGACTACAGGCGTGAACCACCGCACCTGGAGTCTTTGTTTTTGTTTTTGTTTTTTTGAGATGGAGTTTCTCTCTGTCATCCAGGCTGGAGTACAGTGGTGTGATCTTGGCTCACTACAGCCTCCACCTCCTGGGTTCCAGCGATTCTGCTCAGCCTCCTGAGTAGCTGAGATTACAAGTGTGCACTACCACACCTGGCTAATTTTTGTACTTTTAGTAGAGACCAGGTTTCACCATGGTGCCCAGGCTGGTCTCGAACTCCCGACCTCAGGTGATCCACCCATCCCCCCTTGGACTCCCAGAGTGCTGGGATTAGAGGTGTGAGCCACTGCGGCAGGCTTTATATGACATTGAAATCTTGCTTCCCAAAAGCATTTCTTTCTAATCAGCCAGAACACAACAGTTGAACTAGTCTGTCTTTCTTCCTTCCTCTCTCTTCTTTCCTTCTGTCCATCCATCCATCTTTCATTCTTCCTGTCTTTCCTTTCCTTCCCTTCCCTTTCCTTCTTCCTTCCCTCCCTCCCTCTTTTCCTTTCTTCCTTCCCTCCCTCCCTCTCTCCCTCTGTTTCCCTCTCTTTCTTTCCCTCCTTTTCTTCCTCTTTCTTTTCTTTCTCTTTTGATGCAGTCTCACTCTGTCACCCAGGCTGGAATGCAGTGGCACAATCTTGGCTCCCTGCAACCTCCACATCCTAGGTTCAAGTGATTATTCTGCCTCAGTCTCCTGAGTAGCTGGGATTACAGGTGCCTGTCACTACGGCTGGCTAAATTTTGTTATTTTTAGTAGATGGGGTTTTGCCATGTTGGTCAGGCTGGTCTTGAACTCCTGACCTCAAATGATCTGCCCAACTCAGCCTCTCAGAGTGCTGGGATTACAGGCGGGAGTCATCTTGCCCAGCAGAACTAGTCTTTCTTTAAATTACTAACCTTAAAATTTGGAAACTATATTCAGTAAAAATCAAGGATATCTTACGTGAAATTTTAGCAAAAGTGATCAAGTACAACCTTAATTGATCTTACCTTTCAGATAGCACTGTTTTTTTGGTGTAACTCCCCCTTTACTACATAATTTTGTGGTTTGTTTGAAAATATAGTGGACCCAGAATACATGCATAATGAAAACAAAAGGACCTAGTAAATCAGATGGTATTTCCTGTTATGGTAGCAATTGGCTTTAAGGATTTTTGAGACCACAACAACTAAATCAGGATTGCATTTGACTTGTATTTACCAGGAGGAAATGGAGGATCTGAGTAAGTTATAATATAGTTGGTACCAGGTTATACGAAGAAATATAGAAATGATGTGCTTATGTCAGGACAATTAAAAGTAAGAGTGGAATCATAGCACCTCAGTAATACATTAGGAATTCACAGGGAAGATTATTTTCCATAAATAAACTGAAGTTCTACATAAGAATACCTTTCCTGTTCAGTCATTCATACAACTTTCCAATAATATTTATTGAACACATATGTCAGACTGAAGAAACAACTCTAAGACTTCATGGAGCTTACAGTTCAGAATACAATTGGTAGCATCCTCTGTAAAGTCACAGGGTAGGGATTATGATTTTTTTTTTTTCCGCGACAGAGTCTCACTCTCTTGCCTAGACTGGAGTGCAGTGGTAAGATCTCGGCTCATTGCAGCCTTGATCACCCGGGCTCAGGCGATCCTCCCACCCCAGCTTCCTGATTAGCTGGGACTAAAGGTGTGTGTCACCATGCCTGGCTAATTTTTATTTTTTTTGAGACGGAATCTCGCTCTGTAAACAGACTGGAGTGAAGTGGCATGATATGCTCACTGCAACCCACTTCCTGGGTTCAAGCAATTCTCTAGCCTCAGCCTCCTGAGTAGCTGAGATTACAGACGCCCACCCTGACGCCCAGCTAAATTTTGTATTTGAGTAGAGATGGGGTTTCACCATGTTGGCCCAGCTGGTCTCGAACTCCTGACCTCAGAGTGATCCAGCTGCCTTGGCCTCCCAAAGTGCTGGGATTATAGGCAGAAGTTGCAGTGAGCTGAGACCGTGGCGCTGCACTCCAGCCTGGGCGAAAGAGTGAGACTCCGACTCAAAAAAAAAAAAAAAAAAAAAAAAAATATCAGTGAGATTGGATTCAGGCCTGCCTTAACTGGCACATTTTAACTAAATCACCTCTTTAAAGGCCCTGTCTCAAAATACAGTCACATTTTGAGTACTGGTGGTTAAGGCTTCAACATAGGAATTTTTGGGGGACAAAATATAGCCCCAAACAATCACCTAGCATGAATAATCAGCTGTGAAATTTGCGAGTTTTGCTTGTATAATAATTTGGTTCTCTTTCTAGTACTATGAAGTATTCATTCGGCAGTCTCCAATGGAGCCCTGCCTTGTATTTCATGAAGGTGGATACTGGCGTGAGCTCATAGTCCGCACCAATAGCCAAGGGCACACAATGGCGATCATCACTTTCCATCCCCAGGAATTAAGTCAGGTGAGCCTTACAAGATGTTAAGCAATCTTAACTTTTACTACTACTAACTATTACTGTAATTGGTTTTTGGAAGTTTTAGGGCATATAGCAGAAACTGTACATCTACAGAATATTTGTGTTGACTGGGGAAAGGGATGAGGGATGAGGAGAAGATGGCAAGGATACTCTTTAAATGTACTGCTCGCATAATCAAACCACAGAGACTGTGGCTAGGCTACCAAGTTAATTGTCATGTGAGAACTCCAAAGTAATTTCACAAGAACTTTGCCCACAGTAGTGGTTGCTCTTCCAAATCCAAATGCCAATTCAATAGAGGCTGCAATGTCAGAATTTCATAACCTAAATAGTACTTTACATTTGTCATGCACTTGGTGCTTTCAAACATACCTGTGTTAAAACATTCCTATACTTAGGTGATCATTTCAGCAAACTTGTAAAGTAGGCAGGAGGAGAGATATTGTCACCATCATTTTACACATGAGGAAATGGAGGCATAGAAATACCCAGGTAGTTAAAGAATCAGTAAACAGCTAAGCTAGGATTTGAACCCAGGTCCTTTGATGCCTGTTTTTGTTTTTGCTTTTTGTTTTTGAGACGGAGTTTCACTCTTGTTGCCTAGGCTGGAGTGCAATGGCGCCATCTCAGCTCACCACAACCTCTGCCTCCCGGGTTCAAGCAATTCTCCTGCCTCAGCCTCCGAGTACTTGGGATTACAGGCATGTGCCACCATGCCCAGCTAATTTTTTTTTTTTTTTTTTGGTATATTCAGTAGAGATGGGGTTTCTCCATGTTGGTCAGGCTGGTCTCGAACTCCTGACCTCAGGTGATCCGCCCACCTCATCCTCCCAAAGTGCTGGGATTACAGACATGAGCCACTGTGCCTGATGCCTGGTGTTTTTAACCCTATGGTTCCTGCATGGTTTATTGCGATAAATTCTGGTGTCAAGCTAATGCTTAGGCTCTCTGTAGTGATGTAAGAATTTTATTTCTTATTTTTATTTTTTCAGACAGGGTCTCAGTCTATTGCCCTGATTGGAGTGCTCTGGTGCAATCATTGCTCACTGTAATCTCAAACTCCTGGGCTCAAGCAATCCTCCCACCTCAGCCTCTAGAGTACCTGTGACTACAGGCACATGTCACCACACCTGGCTAATTTTTTTTATTTTTTTTCCCCCAAGATGGAATCTCGATCTGTCGCCCAGGCTGGAGTGCAGTGGCATGATCTCGGCTCACTGCAACTGCTGCCTCCCGAGTTCAAGCAATTCTCCTGCCTCAGCCTCCTGAGTAGCTGGGATTACAGGCACCTGCCACCATGCCTGGCTAATTTTTGTGTGTGTTTTTTTAGTAGAGACAGGGTTTCACCGTCTTGGCCAGGCTGGTCTTGAACTCCTGACCTCGTGATCCACCTGCCTCAGCCTCCCAAAGTGCTGGGATTACAGGCATGAGCCACTGCACTGGCATTTTTTTTTTTGAGACCGAGTCTCGCTTTTTTTTCTCATTTCTCCCAGGCTGGAGTACAATGGCGCAATCTCAGCTCACTGCAACCTCCGCCTCCTGGACTCAAACACTTCTGCCTCAGCCTCCCAAGTAGCTGGGATTACAGGCACATACCAGCACACCCAGCTAATTTTTATATTTTTAGTAGAGGTGGGGTTTTACCATGTTAGCCAGGCTGGTCTCGAACTCCTAACCTCAAGTGATCTGCCTGCCTCGACCTTCCAAAGTTCTAGGATTATAGGCGTGAACCACCAAGCCTGGCCTTTTTGATTTTTTTGTAGAGACGGGATCTTGCTGTGTTGCCTAGGCTGATCTTTACACTCCTGGGCTCAAGTGGTCCTCCTACCTCAGCCTCTCAAAGTGCTGGGATTACAGGTGTGAACCATCATGTCTGGCCTGCTTTATGTTAAGTCTTACTTAATAAGATTTGTGAAATGTCTTCGTGTTTGAATACTGTAGGGCTGATTACTGTAGAGCTTGGAGAGAAAATTTGTCAGAGATGTGTCTGTGCTTTACTGCTAATTTTGTGGTCTGGGCAGGAGGAGCTCCATGGTCAGAAGGAGATTGTAAAGGAATTTTTCATCAAAGGCCCTGGAGCAGCCTGTGACTTGACCTCACTTTACTTTCAGGAAAGGTAAACCTGGGGCAGCCAAATAGGCTGAAGGCTTGCCAGATGCTTGATTTGTGGATTGCTGATGCAGGGCTGCTGATTGATGGTGGAGGATATGGGCTAAGTGGTTCTGGCCCTTGTACAACCAGCTGGGTCTGGGAACCCAGGCCAGAATATAGATGTGAGAGTGTCCGCATAGATTTTCATCCCCTGAGGGGGAAACTCTTGCAGAGCTCTCAGGAGCATGGCAAGGAGGCTGTGTCTCCTAGTTGAGATGCTGGGGCCTCCCCATCAACCCCACCCCTAGGGATGTCATGGTCTGCCATTTCAAGATGGTTTTTTTTTTCCTTTTTTTTTTGAGACCGAGTCTTGCTCTGTCATCCAGGCTGGAGTGCAGTGGCGTGATCTTGGCTCACTGCAACCTCTGCCTCCCAAGTTCAAGTGATTCTCCTACCTCAGCCTCCCAAGTAGCTAGGATTACAGGCATGCACCACCACACCTGGCTTATTTCTGTATTTTTAGTAGAGATGGGGTTTCACCATGTTGGCCAGGCTGGTCTGGGACTCCTGACCTCAGGTGATCCCCCTGCTTTGGCCTCCCAAAGTGCCGAGATCACAGGCATGAACCACTGCGCCCGGCTCAAGATGCTTTCTTCTTTTATTCTTTTCCAGTACCATGACCCGTTGCAGCCATCAGCAGTCCCCCTTTGAGCTTCTGTTTGGGGAACCCTACATCTTTGAAGAACTTCTGAGCTTGAAGATTCGCATTTCTCCAGATGCCTTTTTCCAGATTAACACTGCTGGTGCAGAGATACTGTATCGAACTGTGGGGGAGCTGGCTGGAGTGAACTCTGACACTATCCTTCTTGACATCTGCTGTGGAACTGGCAAGTGGCAGCCCAGGGCAGAATCTGCATGCTGCTCAGCTCCCAGGGCCCTTGTAGCTTGCAGAGGTGGTCAAGGAGAGATAGTGGTAGTGGTACAGGCATAACCTTGTTGGTCTAAAACCCTAAAATTGCAGCCAATTGTAGTCGCTCACACCTGTAATCCCAACACTTTTGTGAGGCAAGGCAGGAGGATTGGTTGAGCCCAAGAGTTGGAGACCAGCCTGGGCAACATAGTGAGATCCCATCTCTACAAAAAAATTAGCTGGGCATAGAGGCATGAGCTTGTAGTCTTAGATACTCAGGGGGCTGAGACAGGAGGATTGCTTTAGCCCAGGAGGTCAAGGCTGCAGTGAACTGTGATTGTGCCACTGCACTCCAGCCTAGGCTACAGAGTGATACTCTGTTTCAAACAAACCAACCAACCAACTCCCACCACACCCAAACCCTAAAATACCTTCTTACTCTCTTTTACTTCTTCAGGTGTGATTGGCCTCTCTCTGGCTCAGCATACATCTCAGGTCCTCGGGATTGAATTGGTGGAGCAGGCAGTGGAGGATGCAAGGTGGACTGCAGCTTTCAATGGTACACAGCTTACAGTCTGCATATAAATTAAGGGATGCAATTGTTTCTGTGCTATGGAAAGAGTTGTGTGGGAAAGGGCAACTACTGTATCCCTGACCTGCAAGGAGGAAGGGAGGGAGTTCTGCAATGGTCTGAATGGTTTTCTGGAATAGGTGCCAATATATAACTTTTTTCCTATCCAGAAGAGGAGCCTAAGGGAAGGAACATGTCTAGCTGATGGGAAGGGAAGTTGCAAAACTTTTGACAGAATAGAAGAAGAATCTTCTTGGCATTAGACTCATGAAGCCTTATAGCATGATACAATAGGTTTCAAACCTATATTTTCAGCAACAAAACCTTTTCTTCAAACAGTCTTCCGTCAAACTGCAATATAGAAAGTAGATCATCTTGCCCCCACTACTTCACCTTTGGAAAGCTCCTGAGGCACTTGGTGAAAATGTCTGATGTAGCAGGAGGAGCACTTGAGCAAAAGTCAAGGCTCTTGTCTTGGTATAGGTGCTTGCATGCTATGTGAGTTGCAAAGTTATAAAATTACACTATCCAATCACTCAAGCTGAAAGACTTACTGAGATAGTCCAAGGGAAAGTACTTTGGAAAAAATGAAACAGGTTTATCCAAAAGCATTTCTTTCCTTGTTACTTGGAATGATGCTAGATCCAAAGGGAAGATAGCAGAGCCCTTGGCTCCTATGCATTTCTGTGAAGCTGAAGCTTTCCCCCACTGCTGGGCTTGAGTTATGTCATGTGAGTCTGTCTTCTACAGGCATCACCAACTCTGAATTTCACACTGGTCGAGCAGAGAAGATTTTGCCAGGGCTTCTAAAGTCAAAGGAAGATGGACAGTCAATTGTTGCTGTGGTGAACCCAGCCCGTGCCGGACTGCGTAAGGATGAAGAGCTGTTTTGATGTTCCCAGTATTGTCCACCAACTTTGGTTCTTCTTTTCCACACCATGCTAAGGGTGCTCCCAGTGGGCTGGCTCTGAACCTGTTTCCCCTCTATTTCTGATCAGTCCCAAGTTCTGGTTAGTTGGAAGTTTGTGATAATGGAGACCATGGTAGTTAATTATACTAATAGCAAGGTGTTTCTTCCTTCAGATTACAAGGTGGTTCAAGCCATTCGAAACTGCAGGACCATCCACAGGCTAGTTTTTGTTTCCTGCAAGCTCCACGGTGAAACCACGAGGAATGTCATTGAGTAAGTCTTGACTTCTTTTTAAAACTTTCTGTTCTGATTATCAAAGTCATTCATGCCCATTGTATATACAGTTGAAAAGTGATTTTGAGCTTTCAAGTCATGAAGAAGTGTAAAGAAACAGAAACAAAAAAAATACTACCTTCAAGACTCAATTACAGGGCTAGGTCAGGGATAAGGCAAGTCAAGTACTTAGTTTGGGTGCAAAATTTAATAACGTGTCGGCTGGGCATGGTGGCTCACACCTGTAATCCTAGTACTTTGGAAGGCCAAGGTGGGTGGATTGTCTGAGCTCAGGAGTTCGAAACCAGCCTGGGGAACATGGTGAAACTCCGTCTCTACTAAAAAAAATACAAAAACTTAGCCAGGCATGGTGGCATGTGCCTGTAATCTCAGCTACTCGGAAGGCTGAGACAGGAGAATTGCTTGAACCTGGGAGGTGGAGGTTGCAGTGAGCTGAGATCAGCCAAGATCACGCCGTTGTACTGCAGCCCGGGTGACAGAGTGAGACTCTGTCTCAAAAAAAAAAAAAAGGGGGTCAAAAATCCCAGCAATCAAGATAATTGTTTTTGTTTGTTTCTATTCCACTACAGCTCTTTTTCATAGCTAAATTTTTAATGCAATATTTCCTTTTTTTTTTTTTTTTGAGACAGAGTCTCACTCTGTCACCCAGGTTGAGCACAGTGGCACAATCACAGCTTACTGCAGTCTCGACCTCCTGAACTCAAGAGATCCTCCTACCTCAGCCTCCCAAGTAGCTGAGACTATAGGTGTGCACCGTCACACCTGGATAATTTTTTATTGTAGAGACAAGGTCTCACTATGTTGCCCACACTGGTCTCAGAATCCTGGGTGTAAGTGATCCTCCTGCCTCAGCCTCCCAAAGTGCCTGGCTAATATTTTTTGTTTATTTTATGGAGACGAAGTGTCACTATGTTGCCTAGGCTGGTCTTGAGCTCCTGTGCTCAAGCGATCCTCCTGCCTTGGCCTCCCAAAGTGCTGAGATTACAGGTGTGAGCCACCATGTCTGGCCCAATATTTCCAAAAATCAAAACTAATCCAAAATAATTTATGATGAACAAAATATTACATTTTTTTAAAAAGGTGGGAAAGGTAGGATCTGCCCTTGGACTTGCTGAGCCCCACCTCACTGCCTTACCTGAATTCTGACTTTGGCTCCAGTAAAACCTTATAAAAGCAGGTGGCTAGAATATCACATTGGAAAATTGTAGTTTTCTAATGTGATATTCTAAAATATTGCATCAAAACATTTGATTACTGAGTTTTTTTGACATCCTATTAAATTTTGCACCCAATGCAAGTACCTTTCACTTCATTCTAGTCTGACCCTGGCCAGCTATTTTGATTTTTGAAATGTTTACATTTTGTAATTATTTTCTCTCTCACTTTTTAATATAAGTGATACAATTTCTTTGTAACATTCAAACAACATAGACCGGTATAAGGTACAAATGATATATTTGAATGAAACAAATAAGAATTAAAAGTTATATAATCATTATATGTCAATGTATACAAAATTAAGTGATTTGGCCTGGCGAGGTGGCTCACGCCTATAATCCCAGCATTTTGGGAGGCTGAGGGGGGTGGATCACGAGGTCAGGAGATCCAGACCAGCCTGACCAACATGGTGAAACCCCGCCTCTACTAAAAATATAAAAGTTAGCCGTGTGGCGGTGGTGTGTGCCTGTAGTCCCAGCTACTCAGGAGGCTGAGGCAGGAGAATTGCTTGAACCCAAGAGGCGGAGGTTGCAGTGAGTCAAGATTGCGCCATTGCACACCAGCCTGGGTGACAGAGGAAGACTCCGTCTCAAAAAAAAAAAAAAATTAAGTGATTTTAAAAAATTAAGTAATGAGCTAGAAAAAGAAACCTAAAGGTAACTGAAGAGCTCAATAATGATGTTAAAAATCCATTAATTAACAACTTACAAAACAAAAAAACCTGTACATTTGAAGAGAAAGCAAGAAGGTGTTATTGGAAGAAAATAATTAAATAAGCCTAATCAATTATATAAAGGAGCAAAACACGAAAATATAGTCTTAAATGAGAAAAAGAGCATAACTATAGATAGGATTAATTTTTTTTTTTCACTGAGATAGAGTCTTGGTCTGTCACCCAGGCTGGAGTGCAGTGTTGTGATCATGGCTCATTACAACCTCCCCCTGCCCAGATTCAAGCAATTCTCCTGCCTCAGCCTCCCGAGTAGCTGGGATTAAAAGTCCATGCTACATGCCCAGCTAAGTTTTATATTTTTATTAGAGACTGAGTTTCAGTGTGTTGGCCAGGCTGGTCTTAAGCTCTTGACCTCATGATCCGCCCACCTCGGCCTCCCAAAGTGCTGGGATTACAGGCGTGAGCCATCATGCCCAGCCTGATAGGAAGAAATTATTTGTTTATTATTATTATTTTTTAGAGACGAGGTTTCACCATGTTGGCCAGGATGGTCTCGATCTCTTGACCTCGTGATCTGCCCACCTCGGCCTCCCAAAGTGCTGGGATTACAGGCGTGAGCCACCACGCCCGGCCTGGAAGAAATTTTTTAAAATTAAAAGAAAATACTTCCAGGTGCAGTGGCTCAGGCCTGTAATCCCAGCACTTTGGGAGGCCGAGGCAGGCAGATCACTTGAGATCAGGAGTTTGGGACCAGCCTGGCCAACATGGTGAAACCTCGTCTCTACTAGAAAAAAAAAAGAGAAAAAATTAGCCTGGTGTGGTGATAGGTGCCTGTAATCCTAGCTACTTGAGAGGCTGAGGCAGGAGAACTGCTTGAACCCGGTAGGCGGAGGTTGCAGTGAGCCAAGATCATGCCATTGCACTCCAGCCTGGGCAACAAGAGCAAAACTCCATCTCAAAAAAACAAAAACCAAACATTAGATAGACATGGTGGCGCTTCCCTGTAATCCCAGCTACTTGGGTGGCTAAGGCATGAGGATCACTTAAATCCTGAAGGTCAAGACTGCAATAAGCTGAGATCGCACCACTGTACTCTATCCTGGGTGACAGAGTGAGACCCTGTCTCAAAAAAAAAAAAAAAAAAAAAAAAGAATCAAAATTTAAAAAGACCTTTTGTACTGTGAATGATACCATTGAGAAAGGTGAAAGACAAGCCACATAATAGGAGAAACTATTTGTAAATCATTCATAAGGGACTGGCATTCAGAAGCCAGACACCAAAGGCCACATACTATAACATTCTACTCACAGTAACTATCTAGTTTGGGCAAGTCTATAGACACAGAT
>PVKP010036605.1:0-22296 GCA_004027715.1 Plecturocebus donacophilus | reverse complement strand
TTTTTTAAGATTTGAGTCTCACTCTGTCACCCAGGCTGGAGTGCAGTGGAGTGATCTCAGCTCACTGCAACCTCCGCCTCCCGAGTTCAAGCAATTCTCCTGCCTCAGCCTCCTGAGTAGCTGGGACTACAGGTGCATGCCACCATGCCTGGCTAATTTTTGTATTTTTAGTAGAGATGGAGTTTTACCGTGTTGACCAGGCTGGTCTTGAACTCCTGACCTCAAGAGATCCTCCCACCTTGAGCTCCCAAAGTGCGGGTATTACAAGCATGAGCCACTGCACCCGGCCCTAAAGTATAGGACTCTTGATCATGCCCTGATTCATCCTCTTTAGGGATGTGTTTCCTAGGTAGTGTGCATATTTGTAATACCTGTGGAATCCCTGCCCTAACCAAAAAAAAAAAAGAGTCCAAATAAAACCTTCCAGGAAAATGGATTCATAGTCATTTCTATTGGTGATCTAAGGATTGCATACATTTAAGAATGTTTAGAAACAGGCAAAAGTTGGCCAGGTGGCTCACACCTGTAATCCCAGCACTTTGGGAGGCCAAGGCTGGTGGATTATTTGAGGTCGAGAGTTGGAGGCCAGCCTGGCCAACATGGTGAAACCCCATCTCTACTAAAAATACAAAAATTAGCTGGGCAGTAGTGGCTCATGCCTGTAGTCCCAGCTACTCGGAAGGCTGAGGCAGGAGAATCCCTTGAACCCAGGAGGCAGAGGTTGCCATGAGTGGAGATTGCACCACTGCACTCCAGTCTGGGTGACAGAGTGAGACCTGGTCTCAAAAAAAAAAAAAAAAAAAAAAAGAAAGAAAAATAAAATAAAATAAACAGGCAAAAGTTAAATTAAGCAAACTGCTGTGATTATGGTGTTATGAGATTGTATATATTTGGGATCTTTATGTGTACCTCGTATTTCCATAATGTAGTCACACAGTGACCTCTAGCATTTTTTAAAGGAAGATATATACTTACCTGAATTTCATCCTCAATGGCAGTGATGGCAAATACGTGGCACATATGTCGCCAGTTGCCACTGCTCACTCTCTGCTCCCACCTTCATAACAAATAGTGCTAGTCAAACACTCTTCATCATTGAATTTGGAAGTAATACCATAATGTTTTTCAATCCGGCCCTCTATACAGCCATGTCAGTAGATCAAAGTAGTCATTTGAGATGAAATCCATTTGTCATTTCTGTTCTAACTTTAAGAGGTCATATGTACATTGTCTTAATTAAAGAGCAGGGCTAGCAAGGCATAAAATCTGATTCAAACTAGCTCAGAAAAGGGAGATTTATTAAGAATACAACAGACAATATTAAAATGTCTGGACTCTGAAGTACAGCCAGGCCACAAAGTAATTAAAACTGGAATTGCCAAGCAGGAACTGAGATTGTTTGTTCTTTTTCTCAAAGTCCACTATATTAGTTGAAGTTCTCCAGAGAAACAACTGATAGGATAGAAGAGGAGATTTATTATGGGAATTGGCTCATGCAATTATAAAGGCTGAGAAGTCCCAGGATCTGCCACGTGCATGAACCTGGCCACAAAATATCCCCTTCTTTATAACAATACCAGTAACATTGGATTAGGGGCACACTCTACTGCAGTATGACCTCATTTTAACTACATTCGCAATGATGCTATTTCCAAATAATGTCACATTCTGGGGCACACAGGGTTAGGAGTTCAATACATGAATTTGGGAGCACACAATTCAACCCATAACACCAGCGCCATCACTCTTTTTTTTTTTTTTTTGAGATGGAGTTTTGCTCTTGCAGGCTGGAGTGCAGTGGCGCGATCTTGGCTCACTGCAACCTCCTCCTCCTGGGTTCAAGTGATTCTCCTGCTTCAACCTCCCGAGTAGCTGGGATTATAGGCATGCACTACCATATCCAGCTAAATTTTGTATTTTTAGTAGACACGAGGTTTCACCATGTTGACCAGGCTGGTCTCGAACTCCTGACCTCAGGTGATCCACCCACCTCGGCCTCCCAAAGGCCGAGGATTACAGGCGTGAGCCACTGTGCCTGGCCCAACACCATCACTCTTAAACCACATACCCCTTGAGGCATCTCCTAGATTTGTTTCTCCTCCTATTTGAGTACTTCTTTCAAAAGTGTTCTGAGACCTTGTATGACTAGATAAAACTTAACCCCTACTACCTGTGATGCAACAAAGTAGTTTGGGTATTTGTTCCCTCCATATCTCATGTTGAAATGTGATCCTCAATGTTGGAGATGGGGCCTAGAGAGAGGTGTTTGGAAGTGTTTGGGTCATGGGTGTGGATTCCTTATGAATTCCTGATGCCATCCTCAATAGAGTGAGTTCTCACTCTTTTAGTTCCCAAGATATCTGATTGTTAAATAGAGCCTGGCACCTCTTCCCCACTCTGTTGCTTCCCTCTCACCATGTGATCTGCATACTCTGGCTCCCCTTTGCCTTCCACCTGAGTAGAAGCTTCATGAAGCCCTCACCAGAAGCAGACTTAGACAGAGATGAACAACAAAATGTGAGCTTTAGGATAAGAAACTAAGCAGGGCATGGCGGTGCATACCTTTAGTCCCAGCTACTGGGGAAGCTGAGGTGGGAGGATTACTTGAGCTCAGAAGTTGGAGGCTGCAGTATGCTGTGATCACACCTATGAATAGTGACTATACTCCAGCCTGGGAACATAGCAGCAGCCCTATCTCTTAAGGAAAAGAAAAAGAAAAGAAAGAAAAACCCTAAACGACAAAACCTGGCATATATCTAGGACCCATGGGATGCCATGGTCACATAAAATATTTTTCCCCCCAGTATAGCACCCAGTACCTAGCTAATGAACAGGAAAGGTGCTTTTGGGGAAATTGGTTGCAACCTAAAAGTGGTTTAAAGCTCCAGAGAATGATAAATCTCTATTTTAGACTTTTATAGTTTAGTTCACAATAACCGTGATGAAAAAAGAAAAGTGGCTTGAATTAGAGTATACTGCTCCAGGCTGGTTTGCTGGTGATCCACTGGCCTAGCAACTGGCATATGGGTCCTGTGATAGTTTACCCCTCCTCTGCCTTTAATTTTTTAATGGCCTATATAGGATGTTCTTATTGCTTTCTATAGTAACCACAAGAGAACAGCACAGAAAATTTTATTTTTGACAATTCCACTCTTTGTTTTTTGTTTTTTTTGAGATGGAGTTTCACTCTTATTGCCCAGGCTGGAGTGCAGTGGCACGATCTCAGCTCACCTCAACCTCTGCCTCCCAGATTCAAGGGATTCTCCTGCCTCAGCCTCTCGAGTAGCTGGGATTACAGGCATGCACCACTAGACCTGGCTAATTTTGTATTTTTAGTAGAGATGGGGCTTCTCCATGTTGGCCAGGCTGGTCTTGAACTCATTTCCTCAGGTGATCCACCCACCTTGGCCTGCCAAAGTGCTGGGATTACAGGAGTGAGCCACCGCACCTAGAGACAGTTCCACTCTTTGCCATCTCTATTCCTTCAGAAAAACTAAACTTTATAAAAGAAACTTGTTTTTACAATAGTAATATATTCCTTTTTTGAACAAGTATAACTTTTAGAAGTTGACTGTTTTTACTGTAATAATCTATATCTGCCATTAGTCCTGTAGTGTTTTAGAAGTTTAATTTTACTGTAAGCAGCTTCATATTTATTTAAATGAACATGTGGAAATTAAAAGCAAGAAGCTCAATAACATTGTTTTGTCCCCCCTTTTTTTGTCTCCCTCTGTTGCCCAGGCTGGAGTGCAGTGGCACGATCTCTGTTCACTATATCCTCTGCCTCCAGGTTCAAGGAATTCCCCACCTCAGCCTCCCGAGTAGCTGGGACTGCAGGTGCCCACCACCATGCTCGGCTAATTTTTGTATTTCTAGTAGAAGCAGGGTTTCACCATCCTGACCAGACCGGTCTTGAACTCCTGACCTCATGATCCATCTGCCTGGGTCTCCTAAAGTGCTGGAATTACAGGCGTGAGCCACCATGCCCATCTGCTTTGTCCCAATTTGTAGCCAAGCAATTTGACCTTGATTTTTTTTTTATTTTGAAAAATGGTAGAGAGGGTCCATTTATAACAGATACAGTCAACATTTTCCTGACTAAATTTTTCAGCCATGCATTACCATAGATCCTTATTTCTTCTTTTCAGTAACCTGCTTTTTGGTCATTTCAATGCAATATTCAAAAATGGCCCATTTTTCTAGGAAAAGGTTTGACTTAAGGAAGAGGTCAATGATAGAGGCTATAGTTGATTTTTTATCATCAGCAAATTTCTACTAGTCAGAGAAAAATGGCTATATTATACCTAGATTATTCCTATGTTTTATTTTTTACCTATATATATAGATTGATGGAAATTTATTTCCTCATCTGTTTCAGCAATCTTTCCAATGTGTCATTTTGATTCGGGCATATGAAGGAATAATTCTAAACAAGTAAAACTCTCTGAAAGTTCATAGATGTAAATTATAGTTAGTCCTTGTTTATGATCTTTCTATGCATTATATAAATAACTACAAAACTAATTAATTGTGCTTAACCCTTGTTTTCTTTTCTTTCTTTCTTTTGAGATGGAGTCTTGCTTTGTCACCCAGGCTGGAGTGCAGTGGTGTGATCTCAACTCACTGCAACCTCTGCCTCCTGTATTCAAGAGATTCTCCTGCCTCAGCCTCCCAAGTAGCTGAGACTACAGGCATGCACCACCATGCCCAGCTAATTTTTGTATTAGTAGAGGCGGGGTTTTGCCATGTTGGCTAGGCTGGTCTTGAACTCCTGACCTCAAGTGATCCGCCTACCCCAGCCTCTCAAAGTGCTGGGATTACAGGTGTGAGCTACCACACCTGGCCTTAACCCTTGTTTTCTAAGGTCCCAGTGGCACAGGAATAATTGTAAGTCTTACATGGGTTATAACAGAGCTACTTGGCTGAATGTTGTTTTTTTTTTGAGGCGGAGTCTCACTCTTGTAGACCAGGCTGGAGTGCAATGGTGCAATCTCGGCTCACTGCAACTTCTGCCTCCCGGGTTCAAGAGATTCTCCTGCCTCAGCCTCCCAAGTAGCTGGGATTACAGGTGCCCACCACCACGCCAGGCTAATTTTTGTATTTTTAGTAGAGACAGGTTTTTACCATGTTGGCCAGGCTGGTCTTGAACTCCTGACCTCTGGTGATCAACCCGCCTTGGCCTCCCAAAGTGCTGGGATTACAGGTATGACCTGCTGCTCCCAGCCCTTTTTTCCTACTTCTATTTCCCTTCTTTTGCTGCTTCTAATTCTTAGTGATTGCACACAGAATGACAGGGACTGTAGAATTGTGGGAACTGACAAAGCTGAAGACTTTTAGTAAGTCCCTGCTTGACACCACTATAACCATCTCACATGTGGCATATCACTTCATTGTGGCTGCCTAAAGATCTGTGATTCCTATTCCTAGCAGTATCCCCAGCTAGCTCACCCCTAGCCCCAGTAAAAAGTAGTCTTCTTGCTGAATGAACATTCATTCAGCTCTTCAGAACAACCCCTCTCCCCACAGGAGGGTGGAATTGAAGATCTCTAAGCATCCTTTTAACTCTATGCTTATATAATTTCATGTAGATAATATACAAGAGAAATGTTTAAAATTTGACCTTTCAATGCTTTTTAAAAAAGTAATGGATTTTTAGAAAGGGTTGTACTGAACAAAAGGAGCATAATATAATACAATCCATTTCAGGCCCATAGCCAGGAGCAGGTTATAAGCTTAGTAAATGAGTGTAATAAAGGTAATTCAACAGGAAGGAAGCAGGGCTGGTCTAAGAGGGAAGAGCCACACTTGAAATTGGCTTAACAGTGTCCTTTGGAGAAGTGAAAAGTAAGGAAGCAATGAATGGACTGAACATGTGACCCTGACTCTTACTGAATAGGGGAGACAAAATGGAGAGTGAGACAGAAGGAAGTAAGGTACCATAAGAGATAAGACGATGCTGCAGAAAGACCAAGAGGGAGAAATTTGTGACTCTCGTACTTAAATCAGGACATCTCCAAGAAATACTAAAGACTATCTATTGAAGTAATAGGGCTTCATTATTTCAATTATTAGCTTGGCCAAATTTTCACTGATAAATCAATCATTCTTCCTTCCCTCCCTCCCTCCCTTTTTCCCTCCCTCCTTTCTCCCTCCCTCCCTTCCTCCTTCTTTCCTTTCCTCCCTCCTTTCTTTCTTCCCTCCCTCCTTCCTTCCTTCTCTCCCTCCTTCCTTCCTTCCCTCCCTCCCTCCCTCCTTCCTTCCTTTTTTGCTAAAATTCTTCTCTGACTTATGGTATATATATTTCTGTTACATATGCTATACTGGTCATATGTGTGAAGGCTGCATTAATGCATTTAGAATTTTTCGTATTGAGGCTGGGTGCAGTGGCTTACGCCTCTAATCCTAACACTTTGGGAGGCCAAGATGGGCAGATCACTTGAGGTCAGGAGTTGAAAACCAGCCTGGCCAACATGGTGAAACCCTGTCTCTACAAAAATTAGCTGGGCGTGGTGGTGGGCGCCTGCAATCCCAGCTACTTGAGAGGCTGAGGCAGGAGAATCTTGTGAATCCAGGAGGCAGAGGTTGCAGTGAGCTAAGATCATACCACTGTGCTCCAGCCTGGGCAACAGAGCAAGACTCTGTCTTAAAAAAAAAAAAAGAAGAAGTGAAGTGGAGATTTTGCTCACATAGATGGATTGGGTGATCTGTGAGTAATCAGCATCTTAGTAGCTGGTAGTGAGAAGGCAGTACAACATAATGAATGACTGAGCATAAGCCAGTCATAGATCCAAATCTCAGTTCAGCCAATTACTAGATGTAGTCTTACTATATGTTTCAGAGCCTCAGTTTACTCGTATAATCCTTCATATACTGGGGAACTGTTGAGGTTTAAATAAAAGATATGTAGTGTTAATACGGTAGATGCATATGTCTTCAAGGGAACCTGGAACCATTACTGACCTTTGGCCAACCCCTGGAAATGTGGCCCTCAGAATGTTCTCATGTGAATGATTGATAATTATGTTTTAAGTACACCTGGAGCAATGGACCTGGCCTCATCAGCTTGTCAGGATTGCTTTGCATAAACATCAACCTATATGAAGTGCATTTGTTTCATTTGTGATCCTGTGTTTTAATTGCTTTGGCTGGTAATGTAGCATGATGTCACTATGAGACTGACTCTCGATAAAAGCCTCAGACCAAGAGACTTTAACAGTTTTCCCTGGGCAGAGACATTATGCACATGTCAGTGCAGTTTGCTGCTACAGAGAAAGTATATCCTATGTGGCCCCAGATGGGAAGGTACTCAAAAGCCTGTCCCTGACCTCTCTGGATTTCTCCTGATATATTTTTCCTGTTGCTCTTGGTCTGTGTAACCTTGCTCTAATAAACCTTAGCCATGAGTAGTGAGTTTTATGAGTCCTTGTGGTGAATCAGCAAACTTGAGGGTGAACTTAAGACCTGTGAAATATAAAAGGACTAGTACAGTACCTGAAGAATACTACACATCCAATATATACTTGCTACTAACATTTACATTCTGCCTGCTGGGTGTTATATGAGACAAACTATACTCTACTAGAGTATAGGCTGGGAATACAGGACTTTTCCTGATTTTCTCAACGATGCCCTTGGAGGAAGGCAAGGATAACATTTAATCAATGGAGAACTTAAAGGATATAGCTCCAAGATTCTCCTCTGGCTTCCTATCCCTTCCAATTCAGAGTGGGGAGGTGCCATGTAGGACAAATATGTACAAATACATAGACCACCAACTGAGACTTTTGAAGAATGCATGCCAGGGCAAACTCTTTTACCATTTTGATGAGTGATGAAACAAGGAAAAGCATTGTTGAGATTTAGAAGTTTAGAACACTGAGACTAATGTCCTGGTGCTCCAAGTGTGGGTGCCACAGGCTGGATCTTCACTTTAGGTAACAGCCACCAGAGGTGATGGTGTTAAAAGTGATTATCAGGAAGGCCAGATGTGGTGGTTCATGCTTATAATCCCAGCACTTTGGGAGGCTGAGACGGGCGGATCACTTGAGATCAGGAGTTCGAGGCCAGCCTGGGCAACATGGTGAAACCCCGTCTCTACTAAAAATACAAAAATTAGCTGGGTGTGGTGGCGCACACCTGTAGTCCCAGTTACTCAGGAGGCTGAGGCAGGAGAATCACTTGAATCCAGGAGGCAGAGGTTGCAGTGAGTTGAGATCGCACTACTGCACTCCAGCCTAGGCGACAGAGTGATAAAAAAACTTAAAATACAGAAGTGGTTATCAGGAATTTTCCCAACTCAGCCAGAATCAAGTGCACAGAATGTTTTAGTCTGTCCAGGCTGCTATAGTAAAATACCATCAGCTGGGTGGCTTATAAACAACCAAAATTTATTGCTTGCAATTCTGGAGGCTAGGAAGTCTAGATCAAGACACCAGAATATTCAGTGAAGGTCGGCTCTATGATGTGTAGATGGAGTCTTTTCACTGTGTCTTCACATGGTAGAAGGGGTGAACTCTTCAGCCCCTTATAAAGGATTAGTACCCCTATATGGGACTGAAAGGTACTCCGCTCACATTACCTTATTACCTCCCCAAGCCTCCACCTCCTGATGCCATCACATAGGGGATTAGGTGTCAACACATCAATTTGGGGGAACACAAACATTTAGTCCATAGCACAGAGCTACTTCCAACAGACACTGGACACTACAGAAAAAGATACAGTCTGACTGTGAGGACTGCACTTAAACATTAAAAAAATAATTGGATTGGGACTTCAGTTGAGAGCTAATCCAAGGTAAGGAAGAGTCTAGGGTACCCATCTTGCAATTCCTTTTTCTTTTCTTTTTCTTTTTTTTTTTTTTTTTGAGATGGAGCTTTGCTCTGTCACCCAGGCTGGAGGGCAGTGGCTCGATCTTGGCTCACTGCAACCTCTGTCTCCTGGGTTCAAGCGATTCTTTTGCAACAGCCTTCCTAGTAGCTGGGATTACAGATACCCGTCACCACGCCTGGCTAATTTTTGTATTTTTAGTAGAGATGAGGTTTCACCATGTTGGCAAGGCTGATCTCGAACTCCTGACCTCAAGTGATCTGCCTGCCTCCCCCTCCCAAAGTGTTAGGATTACAGGCGTCAGCCACTGTACCCAGCCCCATCTTGCAATTTCTTTCTAGGTTTGTGTGAGTGTATGTTTATGGTTCTTATCCAAGTGACCAGGTCTAAGTAAGATACATCAAAAGATCCTTGTGCCCCCTAAAATGAAATAATAATTACAATAGTAATTTATGTCATGCATTTTATTGATATTTTTTAAAATAAATCGCCTCCAAGATGGATAGGGCTCATTTTGATAGTGGTTTTTCCCTCTTTTGTTGTCTTAAGCAATGATGAACATAAAATAATTGGTATAAGTTTCCTCTTTCACACTTGGATTTTATTTTTGTTGAGCTCCTAATTGTTGAGGGTCACTGGAAGATGGCTTCATTGCTATGTTGTACATAAGGGTTACCTCTCTATCATTGTCATTCTTGGTGTAATATTTCATCTTATTCCTGTCATTCACGTGATCACAGTGTGCATTGTTCCTGGAATCTAACTTACTAGAGGAACTGGAAAAGGACTTGACTTTACTTGAAACATGTAGGTTTTGAGTATTTTTCTTTGCCTCAGAAATGTCATTGACCAAAGGCTTATAGGTTTTGGAAATAAGATGTTTTTCCTTGTAGGATTGACAAGTTTTGGCTAATTGAGGGTTGGATGATAAGACTGCCCCGCCTGGACTCACTGACCTTTTTGGATTAAAATGTTTGGGAGGCTTAGCCAATTTCTGTAGACTGAATGGCTCGGGTGATGAAATTTCATCTCGTGGATGGGATGAACACAATGGCTTGGATAGCAAAGGTTGCCTGACTTATCTGAACTGGCTAGCTTATAGGCATAGGCTGGCTTACATAATTTTTCTAGACTGCGTGACCTATGTGACTTTTCCAGGTGAGATGACTTGCGTAATTTTTTTGGGCATGATGACTTGGATGACTTTTTTGGATATGATGGCCTAGTTAACTTTTGTGCATGGTTTTGTATGGATGGCTTTTGTAGACTTGAGGGCCTGATTAATTTTTCTGCACTGGATGATGAGTTTTCTGAACTTGAGCACTCAGATAACTTGTCTATAGCGGATAGCAGAGATTGTTTTTCAGGATTGAATTGACTGGCTGTCTTGGCTTCACTGGATGATATTTTGGATGACTTGGATGCCATACATTTTTTCTTGCCCCTGAAAGTATAGAAAATTTGGAGTATAATGATTTAAAACAAAAGAGATCTATTACTATTATCAGAGAACATACAGTACTGTCAGCTTAGACCTGTGATCTTTTTGGGGCTTTAGGATGAAAACTGAATACAGTAAGAATTAGAGTGTAGTGGCTGGGCGTGGTGTCTCATGCCTGTAATCCCAGCACTTTAGGAGGCCACGGAGGGCAGATCACTTGAGGCCAGCAGTTCTAGACCAGCCTGGCCAACATGGTGAAACACCATCTCTACTAAAAATACAAAAGTTAGCCTGGCATGGTTGCACGCGCTTGTAATCCCCAGCTACTTGGGAGGCTGAGGCATACCAATCACTTGAACCTGGGAGGCAGAGGTTGTAGTGAGCCGAGATCATGCCACTGCACTCCAGCCTAGGTGACAGAATGAGACTCTGTCTCAAAAACAAACAAAAAAACACATGCAAAAAAAAAACAGAATTGGAGTGTAGTGAAAGCCACAACTAAGGTTATAAATACGAACTCTTGTTTAATGCTTTTTCTTAGGAGTATTTTACTATTTAACCACATTAGATAACCATATAGTCCACATATAGAATGACACAAAGTTGTTTCAAATCTACTACAGTAAGAGAGAAAGAAACACAAACACACAGAGAGAAAAAGAGAGAGAATGAATCTCACTTATTTCAGAATTAACTATTTATAAAAAAGTCACAAATTGATAATGTGTCACAAGATAAAAAATCTGTAGAAAAAGTCATTGTTTTTATATCGTATTTACAATATCAAGTTATCCATGCATATTTAAATTCATAACATTCCTCTGAAACTGAAGGAGTACAGTACTAGTACCACATTATAGTCACCAGTCTTTGGAATGGGATATTTTTAGGGAACTAGTATATAAAAGGCAGGCACTGAGATCATGAGAGTAACAACACTGAATAATTTTTGATGCATTAAATCTTAAAATGGTAGATTATCCAACATGTTTTATTGTCTTTGAAAAACAGAGACCCAATTCCCTCTGTTTCTCTTCATTCTCCCACTCTTATTCAGCTATTCATGCCCTCTTTTCCTACACTGAATTTATAATGCAATTGATATCCTGGAGTTCAGTTGAACCCTGAACAAGAGGCACTTTGGCTTAAGTTAATAATGTACTAGAGAATATTTAAGAGCTGATATGATTTAAGTGAAAATATTCACCTACAACAGGTTGGTAGCTCTTCAGAAGTCTAAAATTAAGTAACCTGAGCAATAATGAAACCTCCACTATGTGTACACACACACACCTTGCACTCTTAATTTAAAGGAGTAAAACTTACATTTCTGCTTTGGCGGCATCATTGCTCACACAATTATAAAGGGGAAAACCAAAAACAGGTAAAGACGAAGAATATTATGATAATGCCAACTAAAACAAGTAGATTTTGTCTAAGGTAGTCCAGTTTTTCTTGCATTGATTCAACGGGTTTAGCTTCTGCAAAGAAATTGTATAATCAGAAGTGTTAGGTAACCAAGTTTTTTTCCATATTGATAGTGGTTTGATAGTGTAGATCAAAATAACATTTCTTTATCAATTATTTTTTAAATCTGATTAATTGTACCACTGTTATATTTTTTCCTCATGAATCCAGCCAGTCCAGAAGCTAAATCTGGAAGGCATCACTGACTAATCCATACCATTTCCTGGGTTATCCCTGAATCATGGCTTGGTTATCACATTACCTGGGTTTTTGAATCTGTGTGTTTATGTCTTGCATGTATAAGTGTACTTGAGTGTTAATATGTGTGTGAATGTGTGTGATTGAAAAGGGATGTGACAAAAACAAACCCTGTTAAAAACCTACAATATGCTGGAGATCTGGCAAGATGGTCAAATAGGAACAGCTCTGGTCCACAGCTCCCAGCGAGGCCAACACAGAAGGTGGGTAATTTCTGCATTTCCAATTGAGGTACCCAGTTCATCTCATAGGGACTGGTTAGACAGTAGATGCAGCCCACAGAGGGCCAGCAGAAGCAGGGTGGGGCGTCACCTAACCCAGGAAGTGCAAGGAGCTGGGAGCTTCCCTTCGCCAACTGAGGGAAGCCATGAAGGACTGTGCTATCCAGCCCAGATACTATGCTTTTCCCATGATTTTTGCAATCCACAGACCAGGAGATTCCCTTATGTGCCTACACTACCAGGGCCTTGGGTTTCAAGCACAAAACTGGGCAGCTGTTTGGGAAGACACAGAGCTAGCTGCAGGTTGCTCCCCCCCCGCACCCCAGTGACACCTGGAAGCCCAGTGAGACAGAACCATTCACTCCCCTGGAAAGGAGGCTGAAGCCAGGGAGCCAAGTGGTCTCACTCAGTGGGTCCCATTCCCATGGAGCCCAGCAAGCTAAGATCCACTGGCTTGAAATTCTCACTGCCAGCATAGCAGTCTGAAGTTGACTTGGGACAATCGAGCTTGGTGCAGGGAGGGGTGTCTGCCACTATTGAGACTTGAGTAGGCAGTTTTCCGCTGACAGTGCTAAGGAGGCCAGGAATTTCAGACTGGGCAGAACCCACCACAGCACTGCAAAGTGGTTGTAGCCAGACTGCCTCTCTAGATTCCTCCTCCCTCGGCAGGGCATCTCTGAAAGAAAGGTATCAGCCCCAGTCATGGGCTTACAGATAAAACTCCCACCTCCCTGGGACAGAGCACCTGGGGGAAGTGGCAGCTTTGGGGCAGCTTCAGTAGACTTAAACATTCCTGCCTGCCAGCTCTGAAGAGAGCAGTGGATCCTGACAAGGAGGATTCTCCCAGCACAGCACTGGAGCTCTGCTAAGACAGAGACTGCCTCCTCAAGTGGGTCCCTGATCCCTGTGCTTCCTCACTGGGAGAAGCCTCCCAGCGGGGGTCAACAGACACTTCATATAGGAGAGCTCTAGCTGGCATCAGACCAGCACCCCTCTGGGACAAAGCTTCCAGAAGAAGGAGCAGGCAGCAATCTTTGCTGTTCTGCAGCCTCTGCTAGCGATACCCTGGCAAATAGGGTCTGGAGTGGACCTCCAGCAAGCTGCAGCAGACCTGCAGAAGACGGGCCTGTTAGAAGAAAAACTAACAAACAGAAAGCAATAACATCAACATCAACAAAAGTACCCCCAGACAAAAACCCCATTCAAAGGTCATTAGCCTCACAGATCAAAGGTAGATAAATCCACAAAGTTGAGGAAAACCTAGCACAAAAATGCTGAAAATTCCAAAACCAGAATGCCTCTTCTCCTCCAAATGATCTCCACTCTTCTCTAGCAAGGGCATAAAACTGGATGAGAATGAGCAATTGACAGAAGTAGTCTTCAGAAGGTGGGTAATAACAAACTCCTCTGAGCTAAAGGAGCATGTTTCTAACCCAATGCAAGGAAGCTAAGAACCTTGATAAAAGGTTACAGAAACTGCTAGCTAGAATAACCCATTTAGAGAAGAACATAAATGACCTGTTGGAGCTGAAAAACATAGCACAAGAACTTCGTGACACACATACAAATATCAATAGCCAAATCAATCAAGCAGAAGAAAGGTTATCAGAGATTGAAGATCAACTTACTGAAACAAGATATGAAGACAGGATTAGAGAAAAAAGAATAAGAAAAAGTAAAACGAACAAAGCCTCCAGGAAATACGAGTCTATGTGAAAAAGACCAAACCTACAATTGATTGGTGTACCTGGAAGTGACGGGGAGAATGGAACCAAGTTGGAAAACACACCTCAGAATATTATTCAGAACTTCCCCAATCTAGCAAGATAGGCCAACTTTCAAATTCAGAAAATACTAAGAATACCACTAAGAGACTCCTGGAGAAGACCAACCCCAAGACACATAATCATCAGATTCTCCAAGGTTGAAACAAAGGAAAAAATGTTAAGTGCAGCCAGAGAGAAAGGTCAGGTTACCTACAAAGGGAAGCTCATCACACTAACAGTGAATCTCTCTGCTGACACCCTACAAGCCAGAAGAGAGTGGGGGCCAATATTCAAACATTCTTACACAAAAGAATTTTAAACCCAGATTTTTATATCCAGCCAAACTAAGCTTCATAAATGAAGGAGAAATAAAATCCTTTCCAGATAAGCAAATGCTGAGGGATTTTGTCACCCCCAGGCCTGCCTTATAAGAGCTCCTGAAGGAAGCACTAAATATGGGAAGGAAAAACTGGTATCAGCCACTGCAAAAACACACCAAAATATAAAGACCAATGACACTCTAAAGAAACTGCATCGGCCAGCTGCAGTGTCTCATGCCTGTAATCCCAGCACTTTGGAAGGCTGAGGTGGGCAGATCACCTGAGATCAGGAGCTCAAGACCAACCTGACCAACATGGAGAAACCCCATTTCTACTAAAAACACAAAATTAGCTGGGTGTGGTAATGCATGCCTATAATCCCAGCTACTCGGGAGGCTGAGGCAGGAGAATCACTTGAACCCAGGAGGCAGAGTTTGCAGTGAGCTGAGATTGTACCATTGCACTCCAGCCTGGACAACAAGAACAAAACTCCATCTCAAAACAAAACAAAACAAACAAACAAAAACTGCATCAACCAATGTACAAAATAACCAGCTAGCATCATGATGACAGGATCAAATTTACATATAGCAATATTAACCATAAATGTAAATGGGCTAAATGCCCCAATTAAAAGACACAGACTGGGAAATTGGATAAAGAGTCAAGACCCATCAGTGTGCTATATTCAGGAGACCCATCTAACATGCGAAGACACACATAGGCTCAAAATAAAGGGATAGAAGAATATTTACCAAGTGAATGGAAAGCAAAAAAAAGGAGAGATTGCAATCCTAGTCTCTGATAAAATGAACTTTAAACTAACAAAGATTAAAAAAAAAAGGGGGATTACGTAATGGGAAAGGGATCAATGCATCAAGAAGAGCGAACTATCCTAAATAGATATGCACCCAATGCAGGAGCACCCAGATTCATAAAACAAGTTCTTAAAGAACTATGAAGAGACTTAGACTCCCACACAATAATAGTGGGAGACTTTAACACCCCACTGTCAATATTAGACAGATCAACAAGACAGAAAATTAACAAGGATATTCAGGACTTGAACTCAGCTCTGGACCAAGTGGGTCTAATAGACATCTTCAGAACTCTCCACCCCAAATCAACAGAATATACATTCTTCTCAGCATCACATAGCACTTATTCTAAAATCGACCACATAATTGGAAGTAAAACACTCCTCAGAAAATGCAAAAGAATGGAAATCATAACAAACAGCCTCTCAGACCACAGTGCAATCAAATTACAACTCAGGACTAAGAAACTCACTCAAAACAGCACAATTACATGGAAACTGAACAACCTGCTCCTGAATGACTACTGGGTAAATAATAAAATTAGAGGAGAAAAAAAAAAGTTATTTGAAACCAATGAGATCAAAGAGACAACGTATCAGAATCTCTGGGACACAGCTAATGCAGTGTTAAGAGGGAAATTTATAGCACTAAAGTGTCCACATCAGAAAGCAGGAAAGATCTGAAGTTGACACCCTAAAAACACAATTAAAAGAACTAGAGAAGCAAGAGCAAATGGATTCAAAAACTAGAAGAAGACAAGAAATAACTAAGATCAGAGCAGAACTGAAGGAGCCAGAGACATGAAAAACCTTTCAAAAAATCAATGAATCCAGGAGCTGGTTTTTTGAAAAGATTAACAAAATAGATAGACCACTAGCCAGACTAATAAAGAAGAAAAGAGAGAAGAATCAAATAGACACAATAAAAAATGATAAAGGGGATATCACCACCGATCCCATAGAAATACAAACTACCATCAGAGAATACTATACACACCTTTATGCAAATAAACTAGAAAGTCTAGAAGAAATCTATAAATTCCTGGACACTTACACCCTCCCAAGACTAAACCAGGAAAAATTCAAGTCCCTGAATAGACCAATGAAAAGTTCTGAAATTGAGGCAGTCATTAATAGCCTACCAACCAAAAAAAGCCCAGGACCAGATGGAATCACTGTTGAATTCTATCAGAGGTACAAAGAGGAGCTGGTACCATTCCTTCTGAAAGTATTCCAAACAACAGAAAAAGAGGGACTCCTCCCTAATTCATTTTATGAGGCCAGCATCATCCTGATACCAAAACCTGGCAGAGACACAACAAAAAAAGAACATTTCAGGCCAATATCCCTGATGAACATTGATGCGAAAATCCGCAATGAAATACTGGTAAACCGAATCCAGCAGCACATAAAAAGCTTATCCACCATGATCAATCTGGCTTCATCCCTGGTATGGAAGGCTGCTTCAACATATGCAAATCAAGAAATGTAATCCATCACATAAACAGAACCAATTACAAAAATCACATGATTATCTCAATAGATGCAGAAAAGGTCATTGATAAAATTCAACATCCCTTCAGTCTAAAAACTCTCAATAAACTAGGTGTTGATGGAACATATCTCAAAATAGCAAGAGGTATTTATGACAAACCCATAGCCAATACTGTACTGAATGGGCAAATGCTGGAAGCATTCCCTTTGAAAACTGACACAAGACAAGGACGCCCTCTCACCACTCCTATTCAATATAGTATTGGAAGTTCTGGCCAGGGCAATCAGGCAAAAGAAAGAAATAAACGGTATTCAAATAGGAAGAAAGGAAGTGAAATTGTCTCTGTTTGCAGATGATATGATTGCATATTTGGAAATTCCATCGTCTCAGCCCAAAAACTGTTCAAGCTCATAAGAAACTTCAGCAAAGTCTCAGGATGCAACATCATGATGCAAAAATCACAAGTATTCCTACACACCAATAGTTGATAAGCAGAGAATAAAAATTGCTGCAAAAAGAATAAAATACCTAGGAATACAACTTACAAGGGACGTGAAGGAACTCTTCAAGGAGAACTACAAACCACTGCTCAAGGAAATAAGATGGGACACGTACAAATGGAAAAACATTCCATGCTCATGGATAGGAAGAATCAATATTGTGAAAGTGGCTATACTTCCCAAAGTAATTAATAGATTCAACGTTATTCCCATCAAGCTACCATTGACTTTTTCACAGAATTAGAAAAAACCACTTTAACTTTTCTTATGGAACCAAAAAAGAGCTTGTATAGCAAAGACAATCCTAAGCAAAAAGAACAAAGCTGGAGGCATCATGCTATCTTATGTACTTCATGCTACACTACAAGGCTACAACAACCAAAACAGCATGATACTGGTACCAAAACAGATATATATAGACCAAGGAAATAGAACAGAGGCCTCAGAAGTGATATTACACATCTGCAACCATCTGATCTTCAACAAACCTGACAAAAATAAGCAATGGGGAAAGGATTCCCTATTTAATAAATGGTGCTGAGAAAACTTGCTAGCCATATACAGAAAACAGAAACTGGACCCCTTGCTTACACCTTACCCAAAAATTAACTCAAGATAGATTAAAGACTTAAACATAAAATTCAAAACTATAAAAATCCTGGAAGAAAACTGAGGTAATACCATTCAGGACATAGGCAAAGACTTCATGATTAAAACACCAAAAGCAATTGGAACAAAAGCCAAAATTGACAAACGGGATCTAATTAAGCTAAAGAGCTTCTGCACAGCAAAAGAAACTATTATCAGAGTAAACAGGCAATCTAAAGAATGGGAGAATTTTTTTGCAATCTATCCATCTGACAAAGGTCTAACATCCAGAATCTACAAGGAACTTAAGCAAATTTACAAGAAAAAAAAACAAACAACCCCATCAAAAAATGGGTGAAGGACATAAACAGACAATTCTCAAAAGAAGACATTTATGCAACCAACAAACATGGAAAAAACTCATCATCACTGATCATTAAAGAAATGCAAATCAAAACCACAATGAGATATCATCTCACACCAGTTAGAATAGTGATCATTAAATAGTCTGGAAACAATAGATGTTGGCGAGGAAATAGTAACGCTTTTACACTGTTGGTGGGAGTGTAAATTAGTTCAACCATTGTGGAAGACAGTGTGGTGATTCCTCAAGGATCTAGAATCAGAAATATCATTTGACCCAGCAATCCCATTACTGGATATATGCCCAAAGGATTATAAATCATTCTACTATAAAGACACATGCACATGTATGTTTATTACAGCACTATTTATAATAACGAAGACCTGGAACCAACCCAAATTTCCATCAATGATAGACTGAATAAAGAAAATGTTACACATATATACCATGGAATACTATGCAGCCATATAAAGGAATGAATTCATGTTCTTTACAGGGACATGGATGAAGCTGGAAGGCACCATTCTCAGCAAACTAACAGAGGAACAGAAAACCAAACACTTCATGTTCTCACTGATAAGTGGGAATTGAACAATGAGAACCCATGGACACAGGGAGGGGAATATCACACACTGTTGCCTGTGGGGGGTGGGGGCCAAGGGGAGGGAGAGCATTAGGACATATATCTAATGCATGTGAGGCTTAAAACCTAGATGATGGGTTGATGGGTACAGCAAACCCCATGACACATGTATACCTATGAAGCAAACCTGTACGTTCTGCACATGTATCCCAGAACTTAAAGTAAACAACAACAACAACAACAAACCTACTATATGTTAAGTCCCTTGACAGATTCCTTTATATAGTATTAGCTAGTTTGGTGGAGACGGGGAAGGGTGGTAAAGGGGGACCATAAGTCTGTCATTTTGGTGCTTATATTTTGTTTAAGTTTTTTACACAGAACTAAAAATATTAGCTGTTGTATTAGAAATTCTTAAAGATCTACTAATGGTAACACTGCTAAAAGTAACAGCAGATTTCTTAAATACAGCTAGCTTTTCTAATTAAGTGCTTGAATGTATACTTTTATAGATCATAATTTATAAGTTTTAAGATTAGGCACATACCTGTAGTAGAAGATCCATTTGTTTGGTTTGTATTTATACAATTATATGTATAAAAGGACAAAAGTAGGACACAAATAAAAAGATTCATGTCCAGGACTTAGTTCAAATGAGTCTTCTACTAAGGTAACTACTGAATTTATATGGTTCAGAGTGTTCTAGGCATTTATGACATCATGACCATTATGTGTCATACTCTGACAACATAATCTCACCATGGCGAAGCATAAGCTCCTGCATACAAATTTTACCAGATGAGTTTTTTTTTTTTTTTTTTTTTTGAGATGGAGTTTGGCTCAAGCTGGAGTGGAGTGAGTGCAGTGGGATCATCTTGGCTCACTGCAACCTCCACCTTCCGGGTTCAAGGTGTGGTGGCTCACAGGTGTAATCCCAGCAACTTGGGAGGCTGAGGCGGGCAGATCACTTGAGGTCAGGGGTTCTAGATTAGCCTGGCCAACGTGGTAAAACCCTGTTTCTATTTAAACGCAAAAATTAGCTGGGCATGGTAGTTGGCACCTATAATCCCAGCTACTTGGGAGGCTGAGGCAGGAGAATTGCTTGAACCTGGGAGACAGAGGTTGCAGTGAGACAAGATTCCGCCCCTGCACTCCAGCCTGGGTGACAGAGTGAGACTCCATCTCACAAAAAGAAAAAAAATTCAAAACAAGAAAATTGAGGCATTATTAATTAGAGAAGGAAGTATTTGGAGAGGTAAATGAAAATGGGATAGATTTCCTGGGGAAACCATACTGGGGCTGAGTTCTGAAAGATAAGTAGGAGTGAATTATGAGAAAAGGAAAGAAAAATTTTCCAAGTGGAGGAGGCATGTGTGCAAAGGCACTGTGATGGGAGGAAGGCTGGCAAGTTGGAGAAACCAAAAGAAGGTAAGAGAGTTGAACAATAATGGGGAAACACAGGAGAGTTTTTGTTTGTTTGTTTTTGAGTCAGGGTCTTGTTCTGTTGCCCAGGCTGGAGTGAAGTGACACCATCTTAGCTCACTATAACCTTCGCCTTCCAGGTTCAAGTGATTCTCCTGCCTTAGCCTCCCTGAGTAGCTGGGACTACAGGCGTGTGCCACCACACCCAGCTAATTTTTGTATTTTTAGTAGAGATGGGGTTTCACCATGTTGGCCAGGATGGTCTCAATCTCTTGACCTTCTGATCTGCCCGACTTGGTCTCCCAAAGTGCTGGGATTGAGGGATGAGCCACTGCCCCTGGCCATTATTGTTTTTATCGTTGCCAGGACTAGAGTAAGGCCCAGTGAGATACTTGCCTCTAGCACAAAATTTAAGGGGTGCCGCAAAATTTAGCAATCAAAATAAACAAGATTTTAATGCAATATTTAAAAGTCAAAATTAATGCCAAAAATCTATGACCAACAAAATATTGAACATTTAAATAACGACAGGATCTGATTCTGCACTTGCAAAACCCTGTCCCACTCCCCTCACCCTAATCCCAGCTCTGCATCTGGAGCCTGCAGGGCCGTATTTATTCTTTTCCACTTTAAAAAGCAGAGGGGAAGGGTCTAAGGACTCAGTCAGGTGCTTGACAGGGCTGTGTCCCCAGGACCCCTGGAAATCTCACTAGGTTATTTTCCCCAAATAGCTGCTCCTGAGCCCTTGTGTAATGATTCTTGGTGAAGAATGGCTGCTCCTGGTTTCTCTTTCCTTGGTTCTCCAGAGGTTAACCTGTACCACTTTTCTAATTTCTGTCATTGTATCTGATTGTCTTGCTCCCAACATCTGGCTAGCACATATCTATGGGAATCAGTAGTAGGAAAAGCTCCTAAGCTCTTCCCAGCACCCACATGGCAAGTTTGAACCCTTGCCCTCATCCAGATGAGAGGAAGGAATCTTTCTGGGGTTGCCACCTTGGGGATTTCTACTTCCCTCCTCTCAATCTCCATTGACAGTGCAATTCCACCTTGGGCCTTCAGCATTTTCCCCCCATTTAATTTTTTTAATTAAAAAAATAATACATGCACCTTATAAAAATTTCAAATCACACAGAGGTATTTCAGACTTCCTTTATCCCTTGAGGTCTTCTGACATTTTTTAAATTGCTTTAAATATTCCTTACTCACAGCTTGCAATGATACCTGAAATCTTCATCTCTATTTTTAATTGCATTTTAAAATTGCATTAGGAATACATTACTATTAACCCATTCTCATTATGAAAAATACAAAAGACAGACATATAGAGAATAAAATGTTATAGACTGTTTTCCTTCCCCACTTCACTCTACCCCCATTCTGGAGACAATGACACAAAAATTTGATGTGCATCTCTCAGATCTCTTTCTACATATTTACATGCATATCTATGTACATGATGCACACACATACTACATATAAATGGAATCATTCTGTAAGCCTTTTCAGGATCTAAAACATATCACACAACTATTCATAGGCTGATATTCATAGCAGTATTATTAACAATAGCCAAAAGGTGGAAACAACCTACATGTCCATCAACAGATAAATGGATAAACAAAATATGACATGTGCATATGATGGAACATTATTTAGCCTTAAAAAGGAAGGGAATTCCAACACATGATACAACATGAATGAACCCTGAAAACATTATGCTAAGAAATAAGCCACATAATGTATAAGGTACTTAGAGTGGTCAAATTCATTGAAACAGAAAGTAGAATGGTGGTTACCAGGGCCTGGGCTGAGTGGGGAAAAGGGAATTATTGGGACAGAGGTACAGTTTGGAATGATGGAAAACTTCTGGATATGGTTGTGAGTTTGCCTGTATAGCAACATGAATCTGCTTAATGCCACTGATGTGTATACTCAAAAAGGGTTAAAATTGTAAATTTTATGTTATATTAATTTTCTATAATAAAAAAATAGAAAAAAACAATACACAACTAATGCTTAAACCATTTCCTTGTTAAAAAAAAAAGTCAGGTTTGTCAAAGATCGGATGGTTGTAGATATGTTGTGTTGCCTCCGAGGCCTCTGTTCTGTTCCATTGGTCTATATCTCTGTTTTGGTACCAGTACCATGCTGTTTTGATTACTGTAGCCTTGTAGTATAGTTTGAAGTCTGGTAGTGTGATGCCTCCCGCTTTGTTTTTTTTG
>PVKP010036604.1:0-22336 GCA_004027715.1 Plecturocebus donacophilus | reverse complement strand
TTAAGCACAATTATTGGCATAAAAGAGGTTTTTAATACCCATTTTTAGACTGTATTCTAGCCTGGGCAATAAAACAAGAATCCCATTCTCTCTCCCTCTTTCTCTTCCTCTTTCTTTCTCTCTTTCATTCTTTTTTTTTTCTTTCTTTTGCTGTTTCTTTCTCTCTCTTTTTCTAAAATCTCTTCCTCTTTCTTTCTCTCTTTTATTCTTTTTATTCTAAAAAAAAAAAAAAAAAAAAGAGTAAATGTAACCAGAATGCACAAATATAACAATTTTTATTTACTTATTTATTCAGACAGGGTCTTGCTCTATCACCCAGGCTTGAGTGTAGTGACATGATCACAGCTCACTGCAGCCTCAACCTCTTGGGCTCAAGTGATCCTCCCACTTCAGCCTCTTAAGTAGCTGGGACTGCAGGCATGCACCACCATGTCTGGCTAATTTTTAACTTTTTTTAGAGATGGCGTCTTCCTATGTTGTCCAGGTTGGTCTCAAACTCCTGGGCTCAATTAATCCTCTTGCCTCTGCCTCCTGAAGTGCTGGGATTACAGGCATGAGCCACCATGCATGGCCTTATAGCGATTTTTAGCATGCAATTACTATGATATAGAGATGTCTTAGAAAAAAAAAAAAAAAAAAAAAAAACTCTTCTTATAAAAATAACTTAGGCGGGTAGATCACTTGAAGTCAGGAGTTCGAGACCAGCCTGGCCAACACGGCAAAACCCCGTATCTACTAAAAATACAAAAATTAGGTGTGGTGGCAGGCGCCTGTAGTCCCAGCTACTTGGGAGGCTGATGCAGGAGAATCACTTGAACCCGGGAGACCCAGGTTGCCATGAGCCAAGATCATGCCACTGCACTCCAGCCTAGGTGACAGAGCGAGACTCTATCTCAAAACAAACAAACAAAACATGTAACGTATAACTAAATTAGAAGTTCTGCATTAGAAAAAATCTATGATGACAACACAATCACAATATTTCAGTTCAACTGCTTTTCTTCAAAGTTATAGCTATATATGCAACTTTATATTCTGCTTTTAGCATTTAACAGCATTATTACATACTGTTATATGAGAACATTCATTTTTCTTTTTTTAATCACAGAAAATGTCAAGCAAATATACAAAAGTAAAGCGCAAATATAGTAAATCATCATACAACCATCACTAAGTTTCAATAACTGGCAAAAGGTTGGTTAGTTTGTTTCACTGGTGTCTCCCTTTCCCTTTTAGGGTATTTTAAAACAAAACAAAAAGCACTTGAGTACTTTAAAGCAAACTGTGGTCATCAAATCATTTCACCCACAAATGTGTATGTATCTTCAACAGCATATATCTCTAACAGATAAAAGTATATAACCACAATACTATTATCACATTCACAAAATCAATACTAATTTTTTAATATCTTCTAATAACCAGGCCATGTTTAAATGTACCTGATTATTTTATTGCATCATTTCACAAAGCGTATGTCTGCTTTGTTAGTGAAGTTAAAAATAAGTAAGTCGGGTCTAGCACGATGGCTCACACCTATAATCCCAGCACTTTGGGAGGCCGAGGCAGACAGATTATTTGAGGTCAGGAGTTTGAGACCAGCCTAGCCAACATGCTGAGACTCCATCTCTACTAAAAATACAAGCGTAGTGTTGTGTGCCTATAATCCCAACTATTCAGGAGGCTAACGCAGGAGAATCGCTTGAACCTGGGAGACAGAGGCCTGCAGTGAGCCAAGACCACACCACAGTACTCCAGCCTGGGTGACACAGTGAGACTCTGTCTCGAAAAATAACAATAAAATAAAATATAACAAATAAAAATAAACAAATCAAAGTGTGTCAGCCTGATACATCCCGATTAGGCTCAATGTTATTGGCCTAGATCCATTATTTATCACGGAGTGTAAAATGGTGATTTTTCTAGTTTTATTATTTTTCCTAGAGTTATTAGCCAGAATTCTTCTATAAAGAACTTATTAACTACTAAGTTACCCTAAAATACAATTTGCAAACGAAAGGCTAAAAACTTGATTCCCATTATTGACCTATGAAAAATTATGAGTGTTGTCCTAGCAAATTTACCTCCAAAGGTAAGCAATAAGTTTTGCTTATATTGATTTGGGGGAAGAGAATATCATTACAAACTCATGGATTTTTTATAGATCTGATGTTTTCCATTTTTTGCAGTCATTATTTCTTCTCAATATCCAGTGAAAGCTCCTTCAAGTTGTCCTTCTGACATGACAGTAGTAATTTTTGCTTTTTTATACCACAAAATGCCCAAAGGTATTCTTATAAATATTTTTTGCCCCAGACATGGGATCAGATGCCTTATTCTCTAAGAAGTCCTGGTTCCTTTTAGTAGAGAATCTACAACAATCAAGGCATTAACACTGTGTCCAGATTGCACATGGTTCATTACTTCTAGGACCTTTCAGTGGTTATAGCAAAACAAAAACAAAAAAGAAACAACAGAAACATATTCTTAGAGAAAAACAAATGAAGAGTTCATACTAATACTTGTGATTCAAAGTAAAGATCACAAGGTTTTAACTTAATTCCTATAGTTTTATGCCTGTCTCTTCTCTTAAGCTGAAAATCATAGTTTCTAATACAGTAAAATAACTACTTCTTTGCTTTCTCCTATTTATATGTAATATATTGGAAAAAAGATAATAGCAAATTTACTTCTAACAATACGACTACAAAATGCACACTTGTAACCCCAGCACTTTGGGAGGCTGAGGTAGGAGGCTCACTTGAAACCAGGAGTTCAAGATCAATCTAGGCAACAAAGCGAGACACCGTGTCTACAAAAAAATAAAAAGATTAGCCAGGCACAGTGGTGCATGCCTGTAGTTCCAGCTACTCAGGAAGCTGAGGCGGGAGGACTGCTTGAGCCCAAGAATTTGATCATAGCTGCAGTGCACTGACTATGCCACTGTGCTCCAACCTGAGCAACAGAGTGAGGCCTCCATCTCAGAAAAAAAAAACAAAAATTACAGAATGCAGTTTAAGGGATGGGTGCAGTAGCTCTTGCCTGTAATTCTAGCATTTTGGGAGGCCGAGGCAGGCGGATTGCTTGAGGTCAGAGTTCGACACTAGCCTGGCCAACATGGTGAAACCCCATCTCTACTAAAAATACAAAAAAATTAGCTGGGGGTGTAGTCCCTACTAATCAGGAGGTTGAGGCAGGAGAACTGCTTGAACCCAAGAGGTGGAGGTTGCAGCAGGCCATTATACTTAGCCTGGGCAACAGAACAAGACTCCGTCTCAAAAAGAAAAAGAAAAGAAAAAGAATGCAGTTCAAGATTTCTTTGTGGATTCAGTTTATCCTTAGTGTATTTCCCCCCAGTGATGTACTGCAAAATGCTATATTTTTAAATTACCTAAAATAATTCTTTCTTGTATAATTGTGCCACTAACTTGTTAGTTTTCAATTTTAAGGACTAATATTTACATAACTTACATATAATTTTTACATATATATATGACTTTACTTTTTTTTTTCCGAGATAGAGTCTCGCTCTGTTGCCCAGGCTGGAGTACAGTGGTGCGATCATAGCTCAGTGCAAACTCTGCCTCCAGGGTTCAAATGATTCTCTTGTCTCAGCCTCCCAAGTAGCTAGAATTACAGGTGCCTGCCACCACACCTGACTAATTTTTTGTATTTTTAGTAGAGACGGGGTTTCATCATGTGGGCCAGGCTGGTCTCGAACTCCTGACTTTGTGATTCGCCCTCCTCAGCCTCCCAAAGTGCTGAGATTACAGGTATGAGCCACCATACCCAGTCATAATTTTCCTTTTCAATTACATGTAGCAGTTTCTAGATTCCAAAGTCAAAAATTGTAAGGCAAGGCACATTTGTTCTGACTATTAATTTTAAATTTATTGTATTTTTAAGAACATATGGCCGGACATGGTGGCTCACACCTGTAATCCCAGCACTTTCGGAGGCCGAGGCGGGCAGATCACTTGAGGTCAGGAGTTTAAGACCAGCTTGGCCAACATGGTGAAACCCTGTCTCTACAAAAAATAGCTGGATGTGATGGTGCACGCCTATAATCCCAGCTACTTGGGAGGCTCAGGCATAAGAATTGCTTGAACCTGGGAGGCAGGAGGTTGCAGTGAGCCAAGATTGCACCAGTGCACTTCAGCCTAGATGACAGAGTAAGACCATCTCCAAAACAAACAAACAAGGCATATGATATATGTTCATATTTTGGTCCCTTTCTTACAAAAAGACAGCTGTTCCATACACCTTGCTCTTTTCACTCAGCAATATATCCTAGAAATCATTCCACAACATAAAATAGAAATCTTCCTCCTTCTGTTTTACACTTCACTGTACTTACAGAGATGTACCACAATTTATTTAATTCATGGACATTTGGATTTCTTCTAGTCTTTTGCTATTAAAATGCCACAATAAATGGTCTTGTGCATACATAATTTCACATTTTTGGGGTAGTTTCCTAAAAGTGGGACTGCTAAATCAATGTGTATTTGTATGTGATTTACATAATACATTTGCAAAGAACTTATAAAAAATATGACATCTTTATGGAAGTATCCTCATATCTATAAACATGGCATGTCTTTCCATTTATTCTGTTTTTAAACGTTGGTTTTAAAATCTTTCCTAATGCAATTTTCCTAGTGTAGGTTTTGTACAGAAAACTGCTTCATAAAGCAATCTTGATCTATTTACTATTTCCAAGAAATTCTTCCAGAAAAGCAAGACATATGGATATGGAACATGTATTGTAACTTAAATCAAGGGAAAATAAAATATTTTACTTTGGAGATATTTATAACTATCTAATTTTGTTAAAAGTAATATACAGCCAAACTTCCAATGAACAAATATCACTAGCTACTGTCTTGAGAGAGGAATACACAAGATTAATAGAATTAGCATTTATTAAAACTAAATAGACATAAAAAGTTACTTATCTTAGAACATTACGATGAATGGTTATCTGAAAGGCTGAATTTGAAAAGCATTAACATTGTTAGTCTTTCTGCCATAAAATTAGTTTTTGGAATGATACCACACACAAATATTTTTTATAGTTTGATAAAAGATATTTTTGCTATTATTTTTACATAGCCTTCTTTCTTCCAAATACCAACAACAAAACAGGATGAGTAAAATTTAAAACTTGCCAACAGGAATAAATAAGACTTCAGTGATTACATTTGTAATGTGAATGCCAAAATCAATAAAATATGGTATTAGGTTGGCGCAAAAGTAATTGCAGTTTTTGCCATTAATGGCAAAAAAAACGAAATTACTTTTGCACCAACCTAATAATAAGATTGGCAAGTAGAATAATCCTTCCTTACTAAAAGGCAAGTAATACAAAATACTTTAACTTTCATAATTAGTCATTATATTTTTTAAAGTGCATTGAGTTCACTATATTTGACAATGACAAAGAATTCTCGCCCTGCTAAAATTCCCAAGTAAAAATAAGAGTGTAGCATTTTAAAGCCTGATTAGAAGTTAATGTTTTTTTTTTGTTTTTGAAGCAAGGTCTCACTCTGTTGCCCAGGCTGCAGTGCAGTGGTGTGATCTCGGCTCACTGCAAACTCCCGCGTCCCAGGTTCAAGCGATTCTCCTGCCTCAGCCTCCCAAGTAGCTGGGATTATAGGTGCCTGCCGCCACACACCCAGCTAACTTTAATTCTCTGGTAAAGGTTAGTTGAATGCTTTCATTTTCATCTAACTTCTAGTCACTAGAGAACTAAACAGTACTGATATACCCAAGACAATGAGAGGTCAGAGTTAAAGCCATTGATAAGACTGTGATGAAAGCTTGTTATAACTGCTTGCACAATACTTGGCCAATGAATAATAGAGATTCAGTCTCCCCTATTGCTTATAGGAAATATTTAAAGCCAAACGGAAACTAAATTCAAATTAGGCTGAGCTTCACAATACAAATGGGCTTGATACATATAGCAAGACAAGCCTAATGAACTAAAATGGAATCATTTTATTCAAAGTATGATTTAAGCAGTATGTCATATAAAGCTGAGAAATTCAGCAATATATACTATCACAGATAATAGTATATCAGAATTCACATTTTATAACATAAAACAGTTGAAAAATAAGGTAAATTATTTTCAGGAATAAATAATCTAAGTTTTCTTCCCAGACAAATAATGTCTGAAACACCAGTAACTCTCAAGTTAAAACTTGAGAAAATCTGAGAACATTCATTATGAAAGACCTATGAGTAATAATAAAGTTTTATAAGTACAATACCTTGGTTAGTGCAGCAGTATGATCTTCTCCACAACAAATATAAACTATTTTCTGAGATCTTAGTGACTTTAGTAAATTAGGAACATACCTATCTGAAAATTCCAAAAAGAGATGTTAACATTATTTTAAAAATTAAAACTCGTCTAAATGTGTATCCTCTACAGCTTCCCAAGCTCAGTAGATAGTTGTGACTAAATAATTTTAACTATGATTCAATGATTTTGTACTATAAGCTTACTAAATCGGGCTCCCAGGCCTATCCATACTATTATGATAAAGAAGTGACTTAAACAGTTAAGTGCTAAATAGTCAATATGACAATCTGCACAGGACTCAGCAATTAAGGAATTTCAAAATTATTTAACTTCTTCTAATTTTTCACATATACACATCATTCTTTATATTCACTTCATGAAACTTATACCCACAAGATCCTACATAAGAGCTTGAAAAAGAAAAAGTGTACTTGTGGCTGTTTTGTAGCAGAAAAGACACATGATAGCCTAATATGACATATTTTTCCTATGCAAAACAAGGTATTAATTATTTCTGAAAGTATTGTTTGCTTACCATTACTAGTTCTTACTAGATCTCAACAACTCACTTTTGTCCATTTCAGTCATTACAATTATATCAAACTATAAGAAATCAGCTTTTGTAAATCAAATACGGGCATTCAACTCAATGTAATTATGAAAAATAAGTTCCAAGATCCCAACTTGTTTCAGTTATAATTTTTTTCAAATTCAAAATATGTTTATTTTTAAGACTTTCACATCAATGTTAAAAGTGAAGCCCAACCAAAAATTTAACAACCCAAATCATTTAAATATTCCCTTGAAAAACTCAAAGATTAACACTTCATGTTACTTCCCCAGAATAATTTTATAGCTTCTTTCCACTAACAGTGGCCAATAATGGATTGATCAACAATTTGAAGATGAACATCCAATACTAAAGATTTTGTCCAGATATATTTTTTATAGTTTTTTAATGAAAAAACGGTATTTTTGTCTTCCTGCTGCATTCCCCAAATGAAATTTTTAAATAACATCTCATCCTCACCTCGATACCAGGGAAGTTTTGGATACATTTCTCTCTTAAACTAAGAATCACTGACCTATCTCAAAAGATCACCTCTTTTAAAAAGTACATGTAAACTCTACATAATGAGAACCTACCATTTTCATCATTAAGACCTAGTTGACCAAACTTGTTACGTCCCCATCCAAAGATAGCTCCAGAAAGGGTGAGTACAAAACTATGGGCTCCTCCTGCTGCAACTTGCATGAAAGGGATTCCAAGCAAAGACTTAATCAGCTGTGGTGAGGTCTGCTTTTTACAGTCAGTACCTAAACCCAATTGGCCATATTTATTCTGCCCCCAACAGAAGACTTCACTTGCTGTAAAACAATAATAGAAAAATTAACCATTTTTCTCACATGCAAAAAATTTAATTTGAAAATCATCATTTCATTTCAAATTTCATATAAAGTATATTATTTTGGGACATTCTTCATATTATCAAAAGAATATACATATTCTTTTTAGCAATTATGCTTATTTCGTATATGAAAATATACTACTACCTATAACATTCAGTATTAGTACACTTTACCTTTGATTGACTACACAGATGAACAGGTGAGTCACTTAACAAGGAGTAATCTCATTTTCTCATGCTAAACAGTCTCCTTTTAATATTCCTTGAGTATCATTTTTGTTCTATAATTTCTCCCAAGAGACACTCATTCAAGCTCAAAACTTTAGTAACTATATGTTGATCACATTCAAAATTTTATCACTAGCCCAAACGTCTCCTGAGCAAAAAACCCACATAACCCATTGTTTACATGACATCTATACTTGGACATTTCAAAGGAACTTCTAACTTAGGATGCCCCAGACTGAATTCATCACCCCATCCTACTTCCCTGGACCTCTTTCCAGTGTTCCCCATTTCGGTAAACAACATCATAACTGAGTCAGTAGCAAAAATTACAAACCTTGGGAGTCTTCCTTAATACTCCTTTTGTTTTTTTATCTCACACATATCCAGTCTATTATATATCACCAGTTATATATACAGTTTTCTTTCTAAATAAAAATATGGTAAATAGATCCTTCCTCACCTTCTTACCCCTTCTAAGATGGTTTTCCCTGCCTGTCACTTTGGCTCCCATACTGCCATCCTATTTTGCAACTTTAGACATCCTTTTATTAAACTAACAACTGGCACTAAATAACTGATACACTAGTAACTAACTTTTTTAAAATTGAAATTAAAAAATAGCACACACTTAAAAGCAAGCTTCCTTCCAAAACAATCAGAATCCTGGGTCTGGGCACGGTGGCTCATGCCTGTAATCCTAGCACTTTGGGAGGCCGAGGTGGGTGGATCACCTGAGGTCAGGAGTTCAAGACCAGCCTGGCCATCATGGTAAAACCCCATCTTTAAAAAAAAAAAATCAGAATCCTGGTTCCTCTTCCAAGAGACAATCACTCTTACCAATTACTGGTAAATCATTCAAGAAATGTTCTATGCACATATAAATAGACATTTGTATACATGCATAGAGATATTGTAAAAATGCAGAGTTGATAATATTGCTCACCCCAAAAAATATGTTTCAGTGCTTTCTTGTTGCTCTTGGGATAAACACTTTAAACAAGGCCTATAAGGTGCTGTATCATCCACCTATGTTTCCAATCTCTTATCATATCAGTTTCTTCCCTCACTCACTATACTCTAGCCATAGCTGCCTTCCTTTATATTCTCCAAAGGCCACTTCTCACACACTAGCCGTTCTCTCTACCTAAACCTTACCCTCATCTTTGTCCAGTTCATTTCAACTTTTTCCCAGCAGGAGCCTTCCGTCCCTGATCTCCCAGATTAGGTCTAGTACCCCTATCGTATGTTCTAAATACCCTAAAGTTTTTTATAGCCCTTATCATACTATATAATTATGTCATTATTTGTATGACTGTATCATGAGGGCTAGTAAGTAGTGCATTGCTTATCACTATATACTGTAGTATGCCTAGCTCATACTAAGGGCTCTAAAAAATGTTTAGCAAATGAATAAGATATTGCCTACAGCATAAAGCTGAGTAAGGCAAAAAAAAATAGGTCACTATGAAAAACTGTCCTCAGCAAAACCATTTGAGTTTGTATTTATGTTAGATCCACCTACCAAAATATCAAAAGAGGAGTTGGCAAAACAACAAAGAACACACAGAGATTCCATGTTCCTAACTGCCTATAGAAGTCCAAATACCTTAATATGACATTTACGGCCCTTTATAACAGATTTCTCTTTTTATTTCAGCCTAAAGTATGTTTCCCATTCCCTCACAACACCCACACAAAACTACATGCCAATATTCAAATACACCACTTTCTTAACTCTATGCCTTTACGCTAGCACAACCCCTTAGCCGCTACTCAACATTTCTCCTAGTCCTTCTCAACATTTCTGCAATTATTAATAAATAAGAAAATAAATCTTTAAAGCCTGCATCAAATGCTAATCCCCTCCTTATTGTTACCAATTATATCAATTAGAAACAATTATTGGCCGGGCGCGGTGGCTCACGCCTGTAATCCCAGCACTCTGGGAGGCCAAGGTGGGCGGATCACCTGAGGTCGGGAGTTCAAGATCAGCCTGACCAACATGGTGAAACCTCGTCTTTTTTTTTTTGAAAGAAAGAAACAATTATATCATTGTCACAGCATCGTACCTCTACCTTGTCTGAAATAGTACATATTTTTTTCTGCCTCAAACTACAGTTATTTACTTGGACATCTGTCTCTTTCACTAGACTGTATGATCCCTAAACCTGTCTCTATTTACCTGTGCTTCCCCATGGTTCTAGCTTAGTGTTTATTTGTAGTAGGCTTCAATAAATAATAGTAAAATGGAGCAACTGGAACCTATTTCTTTTAATGGTAAAAAACATACATATGGCAGATTCTTTACTAACCCATGTTCCAGTCCTTAGCTAGGATACTAATAAGTTAAATCAGTAAGAGAGGAATGCAAACAAAACTAATAAATATGTTTGGCCTTCTCTATTTCTATTCATAGAAAGTTCATCTGTGAGATTAAATGAGATTGGGGAAGCAATCTTCCCCAGCTGCAGCTATGAAACGTTTTTAACTGGTTAATAAACAGACACAAAAATCAATTTCATGCCTGTATAATAAAAAATGACACCATTCACAACAACAGAAAAACAAATACCTAGGGGAAAGTCTAATCAAAGATGTATAAGACCTGTCCAGGTAAAACAAAGTGCTAATATGAAAAATTAAAGGGAGACTTATATGGACGAATATACCATGTTCTAGAATTGAAATGTTCAATATCGTAAAGATTTTCCTTGAATTGATTTATAGAGACAATGAAATCCCAATCAAAATCCCAGGGTGTGTGTGTGTGTGTGTGTGTGTGTGTGTGTGCACGCGCATGCGCACATGTACAGAATAATGAGCTAATTCTAAAAGTTATATGGAAATGAAAAGGATCAAGAACCGGGACAATCTTGGAGAAAGACGACCAATGTTGGAGAACTATATGCACAATAAAAAAAGTACCAAGTAATAAAACTGAAGGGAAATAAAATAAAAACGAATGCTTACCTTTAGAAAGTGCAAGTGAATGATAGTAACCACAAGCAACCTGTACAATCTGGATATCTGACAAACTTTTAATATTTCTAGAAATAAAGAAGACAGATCAAGATCAGTTAATTCCATTTAACAAATTGATCCTGAATGCTATTTATATTACTTATTGATGGCCTACTATATGCACATAGGTCACACTAGTTTTTTCATACAAGCCCAACTTTAGCATACCAAAAATTTATGCTAAAATCAGTAAATAAGAGCTAGATACAAAAAAATAAAATTAAAAGGGATGATAAGAAAACACCTGGAATACAATACTGAAGCAAAGTGAACTATGCTCATACCTCAAGTACTCCTCAGAGTGCTCTTATAATTCAGACATTTTCTTTCATTATAAAAACGTTTTTTTAAATCATCAACTTACAGTTAGAAACTTGGCAATACATTTGGAAAGCAAATGTACATTATCTAATTTGTCTAAAATTGTTGTTTTGCCTAATTTAATGTATGTTCTCCTTTATCAGGTTTCTTAAGGACCAATAGGGCTTTTTATCATGTTCTACCAACTCACAAATTATGAAACCTATTCCTTACAAGCTATCCTTTTGCTCTATGTCTAAATCAGGGACATTTAATTTTTTTACTAGAGAAATTTACTCAATTCACATTTATAACGATCACTACTAATATGTTAAGTCTTATTTTCTTCTCTCTTGTATTTTGTCCTTATACTTTCATAATTTCTTCCCCCCCTTTCCTGTTTTATTTTACTACAATGCAATTTTAAAGGCTCATTTTTAAAACATTACAAAAATCAATTAACTTTGCATGAACATCAACAATCCCAGCATCTCCTTAGGCTCTTTCCCATTACCTGGTCATGCCACTGTTTTTCCTGAATGAATGTTTTCAAGAAGAAAAAAAGAGGGGAGCCTGGAGGTGGATTACAGGTAGGTTACTGTAATCTCAGCACTTTTGGAGGCCAAGGCAGATGGATCGCTTGAGATCAGTCAGGAGCCTGGCCAACCTGGTGAAACCCTGTCTCTACTAAAAATACAAACAGAAAAAAAAATTAGCCAGGTATGGTGGCACACACCTGTAGTCTCAGCTACTCAGGAATTTGAGACAGGAGAATCACCTGAACGCAAGAGGCAGAGGCTGCAGTGAGCCAAGATCACACCATTACAGTCCAGCCTGGGCAACAGAGTGAGACCCTATCTCAAAAAGAAAAAAAAAAAAGAAAAGAAAAAAGGGGGGATGGGGAGATACAGAATATGTTTCTTACTTCCTTTTACCTGATACTGTGACCTGACCTGATTCTGCCATAAGAGAGTCCAGAGCAAATTCTGACCAGAGAGTCGACACACATGATTTTCGGGAGGCAGCTTCAGCAAATCAAATTTTGAGCAGGAAAAAGGAGAGTTACTCTAATTCCATATTATTGTATTAAAAATATTTTTATTTAGTGGATTTATGCTCTTAACTACAAAACTTGAGAGATGTATTGCAACAATTTAGCAGAATCCAACAAATTAGCAGGATCCAATGTACCTTCAAATTTTCAAACTTAACAAAATGCCATTTCTCTGAAATAGCAAAATCAAACACTGGCAATGCAAAAAGAGTAAGGAATAAAAAATACATGAACATACACAACTGTGCTCAAATTACTAAACATTTACTGTCGTTGCTTATGTGTACTAGGCAGATGATACATTGACCTGTTCAGCATATTAAGTATTTTAGGAAAAAAAAAAAAAAAACCACCATTCCGGGTATCAAGTACAATTTTGCAAACGAAACATGTCAAAATACTATATTCTCATAGTACTGTTTTTTCCTTCATAGTATTTATCGGTACTATTAGTGTACATATTCATTTAATATTTGTCTCTTCTGCTAAACAATAAATTCTGTGAAGGTAGACTATGTGTCTTATATCCATGATAATCCCTAGCACCTACTATAGTGCCTAATTAGTAGTATGTAATGAATATACTGTTCATGGATAAATAAATTTGTAAGGTCTTGGAGGCTTTAGTATTAATTAGTCATAAAATTTGCCAAAAAAATTCTAAATTTGCATAGCAATTTATACTCAGTTACTCTTCTTTCCAAAATACTAACCTAAGGCTTGTGAATACACATAAATGCTAATATGTTTTGCCATTATCTACTACAGAGACCAGGAAATACATTCTGTCTCAGTACTGTGCCAAATAAAAAACTATCCCTTTCCATGTTCATATAAATGTATTAATACCCTGAAGATTGGGGCAATATTGCTTTGTTTTAACTTTCAGAAATTAAAAAAAAAATACTGTGAATGGTAAAACAAAGTTTTTCATGTTCCATTTTTCCTAAAGAGATAATTAGAAAATAAATAAATAAATGTTTTAGAACTCATCAAAAGTAATCCCCTTTGTTACATAAAAAAGATAATGTGTTTAATCGTTTTTGGTGTTTGAAGATTCAAATATACTGAACTGAAAAGCAAAAGAAGCCAGAATAAATTTCGTAAATTAAAAAAATATACATACACATGCATGCATACAAAACATAAAGATTCCTAATTAATCAAATCTGTTTTAAAAAATCAGAAATCAGACCTCTATAGCAAACATTTTATACTGCTTACAAATTTAAAATAACTCTCTAAAGTTTAGAGTACGTGAAACATTCTAAATGACTGTGATAGTACTAAAATGATTCATTGTAAATAACGGAACCATTTCTTGAATAAATTTGGAAAGCAATTTGAAATTCGTAAAAGTTAATAAACTTGTAAATAAGATTTATACACCATTCCTTTGGGACGCTGCTAAAGCATATTAATTATGCAATAGGTATAATGTTGTATTCTTCTATTTTTCCAACTTAATATGTAGCGGCAATACAGGCAGAAACCAGGCATTGCTAGTTAGGCTTCTGAAGACAAAATTCCAACTATTAATGTTAATAATTAGTAAAAAGTTTATATTATGCAATTAAACATTTGAGGAATTAAAGCATTAAATATTTTGCCAATTAAACAGAATTAACAATTTTCTATTTTCCAGTTAAGCCACAACTTTCCTAGTTATTTAAGAAAAATCTTAACACCAACTCATTTCAATTTTCAAAAATTGATCTCACATGAGGGGAGTTGATTTATTTAAAAAATGAAAAATCTAAACAACTGATCTAGTCTGTACCATTAAAAAGTACTCTTTTTCTTTTTAATCTACAATGCTGTAAAATTTCATATGCTAATATTAGGCAGAAATTATAACATATTTTTAAATGAATAAGAAGAAAATAAACTGTATTTTTGGACTGGCGCGGTGGTTCACACCTGTAATCCCAGCACCTTGGGAGGCCGAGGCAGGTGAATCATGAGGTTAAGAGATTGAGACCATCCTGACCAACATTGTAAAACTCCATCTCTACTAAAAAATACAAAAATTAGCTGGGTATGGTGGCGCGTGCCTGTAGTCCCAGCTACTCTGGAGGCTGAGGCAGCAGAATCACTTGAGCCCAGGAGGCGGAGGTTGCAGTGAGCTGAGACTGCACCACTGCACACTCCAGCCTAGCAACAGAGCGAGACTCCATCTCAGGAAAAAAAAAAAAAAAAGTAAATAAATAAATAAATTTTTGACCCAGCTAATCAAACATGTTTAGTCAGTTTGTATAGTCCAGAAATAGCTGTACTCACAAAAATAATAATCTTATACTATCTTGCCATAATTTTTTAGTGCATATGTCTAAGAAGCAGAACTTTTAAAGGATAAACTACATCTTTACTGCCAATTGTTTTTCTGAAGTCTGTGAACAAAGTTATATATTTCCACTTACATTAAACAAGATAATAAAATTTGGGTAATTTTTTTTTAATAAAAAGGTATAATACATACTCTACATTAAAATCTAGACAGAAATGCAGGTCTACAGTCACGAACTATCACTATTTAAAATACTTGCTCTTTCCCAAAGTAGTGACTTCAAAACAAAACAAAACAAAACAAACTTAGTAGGAGAAAAGAATTCATTAACAAACTAATTAGTTTCAGCTATATCCAATTATTAATTTCACATTCTTCTTTAATATTATCCATCCATCGGCATAAAACATGGATTTTGTCACAAAAGTATAACCTCATGTGAATCTTTTCTGATTATTCTTTTTTTTTTTTTTTTTTTTGAGATGGAGTTTCTTTTTGAGATGGAGTCTCGCTTTGTCGCCCAGGCTGGAGTGCAGTGGCGCGATCTCCACTCACTGCAACCTCCACTTCCCAGGTTCAAGCAATTCTCTGCCTCAGCCTCCTGAGTAGCTGGATTACAGGTGCCTGCTACCACACTCGGCTAATTTTTTGTATTTTTAGTAGAGATGGGGTTTCACCATACTGGCCAGGCTGCTCTTGAACTCCTGACCTTGTGATTCACCTGCCTCAGCCTCCCAAAGTGCTGGGATTACAGGCGTGAGCCACTGCACCCAGTCTTTTCTGATTACTCTTATGAAAATCTATAAACACTAGACAAGACACAGTGGCTCACGCCTGTAATCCCAACATTTTAGAAGGCCAAAGCCAGTGAATCCCTTGAGTCCAGGAATTTGAGACCAGCCTGGGCAACATGGAAAAACTCCATCTCTACAAAAAATATAAAAATTGGCCAGGCAGGCCAGGCGCAGTGGCTCATGCCTGTAATCCTAGCACTTTGGGAGGCCAAGATGGGTGGATCACCTGAGGTCAGGAGTTCAAGACCAGCCTGGCCATCATGGTGAAACCCCATCTTTATTAAAAAAAAAAAAAAAAATTGGCCAGGCCATAGTGGTGCATGCCTGTAGTCCCAGCTACTAGGGAGGCTGTGGTGACAGGATCACTTGAGCCCAGGAGGTTGAGGTTGCAGTGAGCTGTAAGCATGCCAATGCACTCCAACCTGGGTGACATAGTGAGACCCTGTCTCAAAAAAACAAACAAATAAATAAAATCTATAAACACCAATTTTTAGAAATCAATGTATAGATACTATACATAAAATTTACAAAGCTGGCTGACATCTCTGAGCCACCTATAAAAAGCCTTACATCTATAAAATGATTTGATACTGAAATTAAAACTAAAACTCACTTGGCACTCTTCTTTTTATAAAAATACATTTTCAACGAAATACTGAATGGCCCTTTAAAACCTGATAGTATCAGTAAAAACTATGTATATGTTACAACAAATCAGATCAAGCCATAAAATTTTGAAAAACTGAGATGGATGAAGAGCAGAAATACCTTAACACACAGCTTAAAGTTAATACAGATGTTGAGCACATACAAAAATAAAGATGTTTAAACCAAAGAACTCAAGTAAATTCTCTTTCAGGTTCCAATCCAGGTTCATTATTACTGGATAACTCTCAAATAAATTTTTTATATAATAAAATTCTCTCCTTATAATTAACTTTCCTTCCATTTATTATTTACCTATGTACTACTGACTAAAATCCCTTAAAAGTGAACAGCAACAAAAATTTAAGCATGAGAATCATCAGAATGATAAAGTAAAAATAAAGGAAACTACAAAGTTTTGACATGAATCATGGTTTTGAGAATACCGACTTACAAGATCTAACATGCAAATCTTTTCATCCTAAAAACACAATTTAAAAAAAAATCTTAAATTCAAAATTCTGTTCTATAAGAATTACTTGTGAGAAGAAATAAAAGGAGTAGAGGGAAGGTCAAATGTGAGGTCACTATGCTTTTATGAACGCTTTAAGAAAAAAAATATATTTTTCTCCCAAAAGTTCCATCATTAAGAGAAATCAAAAGGACACTGGGAATTGTGTGTGCTATTTATGAGCGCAGAAGAAACAAAGGGTAAGCAAATTGGGGAGCTTTGAAGAATTTGGTTATATGTTCAATAAAGAAAATAGAAGTCTCAACAGATAGTTTATTATTAACAGGATATAAAATGTCAAATTAAGAGTTCCTATGCTCCATTTTCTTATTCTAGTAGTTACATCCTCATTCTTAAACCAAAACAAAATTTATCAATGTTAAAAACAAAAAGCACCAGGTACGGTGGCTCACACCTGTAATCCCAGCACTTTGGGAGGCCAAGGCGGGTGGATCACCTGAGTTTGGGAGTTCAAGACCAGTCTGGCCAACATGGTGAAATCCCGTCTCTACTAAAAATACAAAATTAGCCAGGTGTGGTGGCGCACGCCTGTAATCCCAACTACTCGGGAGGCTGAAGCAGGAGAATCACTTGAACCTGGGAGGCAAAGGTTGCAGTGAGCCGAGACTGCGCCACTGCACTCCAGCCTGGGCAACAAGAGCGAAACTCCATCTCAAAAAAATAAAATTAAAAAACAACAACAAAAAAAACAAAACAAAATGTATAAAGATGTGCAGAAAAATGCCATCTGCAGTAAATCTAAAATAAACTTAAGAATACCTTCGTTTCCTGTAGCATTATTTTATTCCTACAACTATTACTAGGAAAAAGAACAAAAGAGTTTTAAGAGGGCAGAATCTACATAAATATTAAAACTAAGTATGAGTTAATATATTATTTATATATCTAAAAGAAACTGAATGCTTTTCTTTAAATCTGTATATTTTTACCTATGTAAAATATACATACTGCTACAGTTTTTAATATTAAAACAATGACTGGCCGGGAGCAGTGACTCATGCCTGTAATCCCAGCACTTTGGAAGGCCAAGGCAGGCAGACCACGAGGTCAGGAGTTTGCGACCAGCCTGGCCAACATAGTGAAACCCCCGTCTCTACTAAAAATACAAAAAATTAGACAGGTGTGGTGGCGTGCACCTGTAATCCCAGCTACTCAGGAAGCTGAGGCAGGAGAATCACTTGAATCCGGGAGGCGGAGTTTGCGGTGAGCCAAGATTGTGCTATTGCACTCCAGCCCAGGTACAGTGTGAGACTCTGTCTCAAAACAAAAACAAAAACAAAAAACAATAAACATGATTATGCCCTACATAAATCTGTAAGACTAAAACACTGATGAGACACAGCTTATTTTCTAATTGTGAAATGATTATATGATTAATTAACTAAATTGTGGTCACTGCTATGTAAAAAGTGGAAAGTGACTAAATTCTTTTTAGAGTAAGCATGTTGGACTTATATATTCAATAAAAACTGAAAAAAAACAAGTTAGTGAAAAATATGCAACAAACCAATATTTAATAAATATTTCAATAACAGGAATACTGAAGATAGTAGAATGAGTAGTTTACATTAGTCTAACTCGCTAATAAAAATTTATAATGAAGCAAGTATTCCCTGTCCCTTTTTTTTAACAAACATAAATTCTACTGACTATAGAGAAAATATAGGGTATATAAAAATAGCAAACCAATCAATAGCTCAACCAAAATTATAACAAGAACCAAATTCTTATCAAAGGACTCAAAGGGGAGAAATAATGAGATGTCAACTCTTACATGCCTAAAGATAAGCAGAACGATTTAGATTAACAAATTTATTCTAAAAGATTGTTAAGGATCTCTTTCCGGTCACCTTTGTTACCTGGGTACTCTGACGCATTCCTCTGACCCTAACAGGCCAAGCTGTCCATCAGAATCGAGACCCCAAGCATACACCTGGCCTTTGTCATTTAATGCTAATGTATGAGCTTCTCCACATGAAACAGCTACGATATTTTGGGCATCCAAGGCAACAACCTGCTCTACAGAAATAAAGAAGAGAGATATTACATTCTAGTTTTGAACTGCCAGTAAGAACAAAACATATTCATTTTATACAAACAAGCTAAAGAAATGCTTAAACACACACTACATATAACTGGTTATTTTGAATTATCTAACAAATATGTTCCATACGTAATTCTCATTGTGGTAAAATACAGATAAATACATTATAGGGCATAATCAACTCAGAATATTAAGTGATCTGAACACTTCTGGGAAGAAGTTAAGGGTTTATAAAGATTCTCTCAGAATGTACCTTCTATTCAAATCTGTTACTAATAAAAGAGTCCAAGTTCAAAAAACAAAAAAAAAAAAAAAGAGGAAGAAATCATTGAAATAACCTGGGCTGCTTGATTTTGACAATAAAATCATAACTGACACATATATTACAATGTATATGTGGCCGTGAAGTGATTCTGAAATTAAGGAAACAGTCTGGGCACACTGGCTCATGCCTGTAATACCAGCACTTTGGGAGGCCAAGGAGGGTGGATCACTTGAGGTCAAGAGTTTTGAGACCACCCTGGCCAACACAGTGAAACCCCATCTCTACTAAAAATACAAAAATTATCTGGGTGTGGTGGCGCATGCCTGTAATCTCAGCTACTTGGGAGGCTGAGGCAGGAGAATCACTTGAACCTGGGAGATGGAGGTTGCAGTGAGCCAAGATCATGCTACTGCACTCCAGCCTGGGCCACAGAGCAAGACCCTGTCTTAAGAGAAAAAAAAAAAAAAAAAAAAAAAAAAAAAAAGGAAATTAAGGAAATAATCTGAATTAGCAACTTCTGAATAGAAAATAAATTTTTTAAAGATCTCATAAATAAAGCATCTATTAGATATGGTGAGTAGAGAACTAGAAAGCAGTAAACCATGACTGACAAGGTTTCTATTTGTGGACTGCTAACTAAATATCAAAAGATATAAAAGTTGCTTACGTGGTTAAAATATGCTCAAGTTAAATCAGAAATTAACTTAAAATATTGGCCCTACTACCAGGAGCCATCAATTGACAAATCAATAAGGAAAGTGAATTTGTTTCCCCTAGTCCTCAAGGTGTGTTTGTCAGTTTAACTAGTACACATTTTTTAAAAGATGCGATTTAAAATTAACGTTCTTATGCCGGGCATGGTGGCTCATGCCTGTAATCCCAGCACTTTGGGAGGCTGAGATGGGCAGATCACCTGAGGTCAGGAGTTTGAGACCAGCCTGATCAATATGGTGAAACCTCATCTTTAAAAAAAAAAAAATTAAAATTAACGTTCTTTCAGCTTATTAAGAAAGCTACTATAATCATTGTCTTCAATGAAGTAAAAGTCGTATGTTGAAAGTGTTTAAAACTGGATCAATCAGGGTTTCTTCAGAGGCACAGTTTAGCTTAATTTACGAATGCAGCTGTTCAATAATGAAACAGACTGTACCAGAGAGTCTGAAATTCCTATCTATACAGAAATTCAAATTGTATCTAGATTACTCGCTTGCATTTTGGAGTGGGAGGTTAGCCCTAGATAGCCTCTAGGAACCTACATAACTCTAATGATATATGAAGTACTTACCTTCAGGTACTATGGGGTTGATTACTCCTGAAGCTTCCAGTACATGGAAGTTCATTACACTAATCCCTCACTTTTGGGATAGCTTTTTAAAAATTATTTTGCAGAAACATACAAAAACCAAAAAGGAAAACAAGATATGACATACGCTGTTCCTCAAAAACAACAACAACAAAAACACGAAAAAAGACTTAGAAGCATCATTTGTTTATATCAAAACATTCCCATAAATCTTAATTATGAAGAAAGAAGTAAATGTGTAAAAGATTTATCTCTCACAGAGGTTCCAGAAAGTCAAGGTCTCTCCAGAACAATCCTCAAAGGAAGTGGCAGAAAATGACAGGATGACAAGAGGGGTAAGACTGTTTGGTTGGTTAAACAGTAACAAATTAATAGCAATGGTTGTAAAGAGAGCAATGGCCGTAAAGTCAAAGGCACCAAAATCCAAGAAAAAAGAAGCAATCACTTATATTAAACACTTGTATATTTCTTGTGCTCCAAGCACTGGAGAGAGAGAAAATAAAACAAGTGTCCTAGCCCTCAATGAGTTTATGGCCTATGGAAAAACAAGTGAGATAAAGATTATGACTATATGCTAAGATAAACATATGCAAAAGACACTAAAGGAACACGAACTATTTATATAAACCTTAAAGATAGTCCAGGCAAAGTAGTTCACACCTGTAATCCCAGCACTTGTGGAGGCCAAGGTGGGGGGATCACTTGAACCCAGGAGTTTGGGACCAGCCTAGGCAACATAGTGAGACCTTGTCTCTACAAGTAATTCCTTTAAAAATGAGCCAAGCATGGTGGCATGCACCTGTAGGGAGACGGGGGAGAAACACTTGAGCCCAGATGGTTGAAGCTACAATAAGCTGTGATCGTGCCACTGTGTTCCTTCATGGGCGACAGGGCAAGACCACGGCTCCAAAAAAAATAAATAATAAATAAATAAACCAAGAATTTTAGAAGACAGTGAAAACTAGCTGAGTCCTAGGCCTAAGCTGAGGAAAGAGACCCAGACATCTAGGATCGCCTCCCCCTTGACTTCCACACTGCATTTCAATAGAAGAAAAGGCTGGCCGACTGGCGCATCCTAAATCACTTTCCTGTAAATAGCAGGCATGGTGTGGGGGAATCTCTCCAGAAGACACTGTTTTTACTTAAGATCAAAACCCCACCTCACTCCCTTTCATATGTGATTTCTAAAGCTGTAAACCCAAGACCCTTTCATATGTGATTTCTAAAGCTATAAACCCAAGACCCTTTCGTATGTGATTTCTAAAACTGTAAACCCAAGCCCCTTTCATATGTGATTTCTAAAGCTATAAACCCAAGACCCTTTCACTTATAATTTCGAAGGCTGTAAACCTAAGACTCTTTCATGTGTAATATCTAAAGCATAAGCCTATATAAAGACAGAGCTTCTCTTTGTTAGGTGACCTTGGTCATTTAGACAAATTGTTGCTTGGCTCTCAGCCGTAATAATAATAATAATAATAATAATAATAATAATAATAAACACTTCTTCCTTCCCAGTTCAATGTTTGAGAGGTCTGTTTCTTACAGCCACTCCTGCTTCATTTGATTCCCTGACTGGAAAACGAGTTTCGGTTGGCAGACGGCCAGAAAATTCTCTCGGGCGGTTTGCCTAGCCCTTTGGAGCATCCCAGAGGGTGGCTCCCGCCCGCTGGGGCAACACAGTTCCTAAGAGCGCTCCCAGGCAGGTATCTGCCCAGTGGAAAGCCTCGCCAGAGTAGAGCAGGAAAGCCCCCGCAGTGTGGATCCACCCAGTGGCCGAACACCGAGAAGGAACAGGTACTTAGAACGTCCGTGTAGCAGGAGCGGCCGCGGGAAAGGATCTCTCGGACACCGAATACAGGAGGAAGGAATTTATTCACAGCTGGGAGCCAGGTGGCATAGCTGCCTAATATCCAAGCTCGTCTAACAAAGGGAGGTTCAGCCTTTATATAGGCTTATACTTCAGATGTTACACGTGGAAGAATCTTAGGTTCATAGTTTTAGGACTCACATGTGAAAAGGTTTTGGTTTACACTTTCAGGAATCACATATGAAAGAGTTCTAGTTTACAGTTTTAGAACTCACATGTGAAAAGGTCTCTGTTTACAGTTTCAGGAATCACATATGAAAGGGTTCCAGTT
>PVKP010036603.1:0-22321 GCA_004027715.1 Plecturocebus donacophilus | reverse complement strand
ATGAGTCCCCAGGTGACGCTGATGCAGTGGATTCAGAGACCACATTTTGAGAACTCTTGCAGCATGGCAAGTTCTAGTTCCACACATCCATGGACCTAGGCCTGTATTTTTCTAGCATGGTTGCTCCTTTTCGAACATGTGAAGAGGCAAAGGGAGAGGCAGATCTAATAACTGTCTAGTACTAAACCAGCTCATAAAAGCAGGCCCTGTCCTGCCCTCCATTGCCATTTTCACTTAAATCACCTGCTTCCAACATCCAAAATCCAGCAGATAACAAATGGAAAGAGAGCACTGAAAGTCATCTGTGAACTGATTTCAGGCCATCTAATAACATGTCTGCAGCTGAAGCATATTCCACATTAATTAATATGCCTAATTTCATATTCCATATTAATTCTTAATTCCATATTCCACATTTCTTGGACGCTAAGAGAAATGCCATCTGAAAAGGTACTTTTGTAGCTGTAGAAAACTGAAAAATAAAACAATAGTATAGTTACCAAACTAGATTATCCCAATGCCAAAGATGCTATGGGAGTGCCTAGATTTCACAGGAGATATGAGGAACACAGACAACAACTCTGTGTTTGAGAAACGCTACAAAGACACACAGCAAAGAAGTATGAAAAAGTGTTCTGCATCCCCAAGGTATTCCCATGCACACAGGCCATCATAAAGAACACTCCTCTTAAAAATGTTGCCACCACCTTCCTGAAAATACCTTTTATATTTGTTATTGGCACTAGGTACACAACTTCAAAACTCCATTAACAAATGTTAGATCAAAACATATAGCTAAGATATTTTACCATGAACAAGATTTCATTAGAATATACATTGAAAACAGAGCTTAAAAAGTGGCTATCAGTGGGAGGTACTTCACTTATTTTGTAGCCACAATAGAATCCACAGATCTGTGCATCAATGGAATCCACTCTGCAATCTGCAAATTCAAATAAAGTATTTGGTTAACTTGGAAAGATGAAAGAGATTTTTAAAAAAATGCGTTGTGTGTGAATACAGAGAATAGAAAGTAGGCATCATTTTTGGACATCTTCATTCTGAAAAGGCTAACCAAACTTCTGACATTTGTATAGGTGGATCTTCAAATACAGGCCCGGGTCCGGGGATTTGCTAGTAAATGTCCTTTTGTTTTGTCCCTTTCTTGCTGCATAGAGCTCAAAATATTGACTCAGCAGCCAATATTTTGAAACACTACCCAATTAAGGATGCTGTACATGTGCTTGTGCCTCAACTGAGCATAAAACTAGATTCATGGTGCTATTTATTTTATTACTATAGAAACAAAAAGCTAGCATTATTAACATTTTGAAAGTAAGGAAATAGGGTCTGAAATATTACCTCCCAGTACAACTTATCATTTTTCATGTAACTCATCCTAGGCTTTCTCTACTATGAGCATGTGTGTGTGTGTGTGTGTGTGTGTGTCTGTGTGTGTTTTAACAGCTGGCATACCATCAGTCATTCATCCTATTGGTCATTTAGATTACCTGCTACCAACATTTTGCAAATATGAAGAGTACCACAAGGATAATTTTTACAGTTGTAATTTTCCCTTTCCTTTTGGATTAATTTCCTTCAGATAGATTCTTAGAAAGTTTTATGGCTTTTGGCATGTAGTACCCAACACAAAATGGCTGAATTACATCCATTTAGGTGAATTATTTTCTTATCTGGACGAACTATATTAGCCTTTTAGAAAGTGAAAAACAGACATGATATGACAATACACAGGCTCCAATTCATTCATCCAACACATATTTATTAGGAATCAGCTCTCCTCAGGGAACTGCTCTAGGTCCTCATGGAACTTACATTTTTGGAGAATATAATATATTCATTAAAAATCATGAGTCTTATGTTCTTAAAAAAAATACTCTTTAAAACTGTTTGCATCTCAATTCTTCTCTGTAAAGTGTACTGAAGGCAGTGCTAAGAGGAAGCTGTTTTGACGAATGTGGTCCCTTATTAACTAGCAATTGATTCTAGGAACATAGACTGATCTGGGGAAGATGTCAGGAAGTCTAAAAACTAGTTCAAAAATAATTAAATCACTCCAGTAAATTTGAGAGTTTAATATGTAATAGAGGTAGAATTTGAAATCAGCGGGGAAAAGGTAGATTATTCATAATGATTGGGTTAAGAACATGTGGTTGGCCAATAGATGAGAAAACAAAAATGAAGCTAAGTTCCTTTCTCACTCTTTATGACAAATAAAACTTAGATTTCTTAAAAATACATATGTACAAAATAAAACCAGGAAACAACTGGATGAAAACATGGATGATTATTTTGCTTTAAAGCAGGAATTCTAAGTAGGAGAAAAATGCAAAAGTCATAGAGAATATAGAATTTATATTTTTGAGTACATGAATATGTAACAGTTCTATATGGCACACAACAAAGGTTAAAAAAAGAACAAATAAAAAGAAATATATGCAACTTATACAACAAAGGCTGCTATCCATACAGTGCAAAGAACTCTTACAATTAAGGAAACCCTTCAATGAAAACTAATATGCAAAGGACATAAACATGAAATAGGCATACAAAAAGTATCCAAACTTATAAATCTTTAAGTAAATTCAGATAAAAACAGTATTATATTTCCTACTAAATTAGTAGATTAAAATATTGATAATAAACACCCAGTGCTAAGGAATACAAAGAGAGATTGTCACACATTGTTAAAGAATTCTCTGTTTGCAGGGGATGGGGGGCAATTCAGCAATTACTGTTGATGTTTTACGTGTACCTACACAACCAACTGTCATACTTTGGAAATATATGATATATATACACAAAAGTCCATACACACAGTGAGTTATGCCTCATGTCTTTTGCCCTAGGCCCAGAGTAAGTAACTTCATTTTACCAATCATACAGACTTATTCTTCTGGAAAACATTGGTGGCTTGATATACAGAGAATGGGTGTTTTGAGCCTCACTGATCTCACCCTTTACTCAACCACTATTACATCATGTCATTTAGGCCCTGATAGTCTATCTTTTATTGTTTCCTAATGGTTTTATACATAGGAGTCTTTTTTTTTTTTTTTTTTTTTTTTTTTTTTTTTTTTTTTTTTTTGTGATGGAGTCTTGCTCTTGTGGCCCCAGGCTGGAGTGCAGTGGCATGATTTTGGCTCACTGCAACCTCCGCCTCCCAGGTTCAAGCTATTCTACTACCCCAGCCTCCTGAGTAGCTGGGATTACAGGCATCTGTCACCATGCCCGGCTAATTTTCTGTATTTTTGGTAGTGATGGGGTTTCACCATATTGACCAGGCTGGTCTCGAACTCCTGATCCATCTGCCTTGGCCTCCCGAAGTGCTGGGATTACAGGTGTGAGCCACCAAGCCCAGCTACATAAGAGTCTTTTAAACAACTTGAGACCATTATTATCTTTTAAATTTTTGTCTAGTACCTAATGCAGTACTATACATACATACTAGATACATGTTTATTAAATGATTTGCCCACTAGCAGGTGTTCAAAAATGTCATGGACTTAAAATATTACTTAAAATTTATTTAAAATTTATTAATATTACCTAAAATTTACACAGTATTCCATGATTATAAACTATATATAGAAAGAATGCATGTTTAATCTCTTTACCATATCTCTCTAGTCTAGAAAAGTTTATGTAGATTTTTAAGGGAACATCAGCTTGGTTAACTCTTTGCATGCTGAAAAGGTTAATTTCATGACCATGAAAATAGATAGATAGTAGGGTTTTCCAGTTTTTGCTTGTGTATCTGTCTTTCTGTTTGACTGTGAAGCAGTTCCTTGGGATTGGATATTTTCAGAACATGTTTCCAGAAATGTGGATCAAATGCCAAGACACGTATTTGCTCTCTGATGTTGGACAAGTCACCTAACACCTCTAAACCTCTGTTTCCTTATCTGTAAAAATGAGGATAAGAATATCCTACAGGATTGTTTTAAAGATGAAATAAAGAGAGATCTGTCAAAGTGCCTGACACTCAAAAAATGGTAATGAACAGTTAAGTTCCAAATAGGTGAATTGACACAATCATAAACCTGTTGCTGTTTCTTACATCACTAGACCTATTTGTAATGATATAAAAATGTATACCTTAAGTCAGTGGTTGCAACACTTCATTATGCATCAGAATTTCTTTGTTAGAACACTGATGGCTGGGACTCACCCCCTGAGCATTTATATTTCAATTATTTTCTCAGCTGATGCTGATCCTGTTGGCCCAGGGGCCAAATTTTGAGAACCACTACTTTAAACTCTCAACGGTGTGTGACTATATTTGGTCCACAGGTTTTCAGCCTAAGTGAGAACATCAGATGGGCCCTGAGTGTCAGGTGTGACTTTGAACTTCTTAGCCCCAGACCCAACCCTTGCCACCACCATGCTGTGCTTTGTTTGCTTGCCTTGTGCTGGAAGTGTCAGCCAGAAAACAGACTTCATTTCCTACATGAATTTAGGGCCTTATATTCTCTGTAGCCTCATTAGCAATAGGATGAGGATGGATCACAAATTCTTTAAAGGGCCAAAGGAGGCTCCTCCATCTTGCCTCTGCTATTTCCCAAACAAACTCATATTTGAGTCTTATGCCTTTGACATCCAAGCCAGCCCATTCTGAGTCTAAGTGACACAGAAATCTGGGGTGTAGGGTTTTAATTATTCATGTGTATATCTTATCTGCCATATGAAAGAAAACTTCAGCCAAAAAACTAATAACTGGCTGTCTCTGGAAGCATTGGCATTTGAAGACCTCCAGGAGACAGCAGCAGACAGTGACTAAGGACACAGATTTGGAATAAGATAGACTTGGGTTCAAACTTCAGCTCTGAAACAAATCAGCTATCTAACTCAAAAGAAGTATTTTAACTTCTACTAGCTTCAGGCTTCCCAGCTGCTAAATACGAATACATTACCCACTTCAGAGGGCTGAGAGATTCGTTATAGTGTCTGGCATAGAGTAAAGCCCTGTATTTGGTAGGTACTAATAGTGGTAGTGGTGGTGGTGGTTTTTACATTCATGAGACACTGTATTTCTATTTTATAGAAGGGATACCTTTAAAATAAAATGTGATTTCATAAGCCACACAAGCAATGAATTTATAGTAGTCTCATCCAGACCTTATAGGCCCACATTGCCTGGTACAGTAAGTGACACGCACGTGATAGGGTCTCTATAATTGTACGTTGAATGAAGGGGGTATATCCATTATCTGCTAAAAGATCTTAGACTATAACATCAAAAGACAGAAGGGATGCTACAGCAATGTGTACATCTTCATACAATGGGTATACCTCTCATACATGTTTATAAACTCTCTACTGCCATTTTAGCCTTCCCAGCATGAACTGTACTTGAAGAAGCCTTGCTCCAAGGCTGAGTAAGTGGTAACAAGATGGGCTCGTGAGAAACACAGAGCGGGAAGAGCATCAGTACCGCCTCAACTTAGTTGAGCAATAGCTGCTTTAAGGAGGGAAATGCAGGCCATTTTTGGTACAAACTGTTTAGTGTTGGACTTTGCTTTTCACTTGCTACTTGAACTTAACCTTTCATTCAACTTGTGATCTCACGAATTCAACCAGAGAAATCAGAAATCTTTATCTGCAAGATGTCTGGGCAGACAGCTTGAATCCTGGTTTTCATCAACTACTAGAGAAAGAGCACAAAAACCTCATGTGTTATAGCTCTGGCAGGCCATTCAAAACTGAAGGAAATAGAAATTTCAGTTCTCATGAAAATAACAAGCAAAGATTAGTTCAGGATAATTGTTTGATGCTAAGGAAGATACCTGCTTAGTAAACAAATCCATGAAATATTCAGTGCATCTAGAATCACTTTTTTCACACAAAAAACTCCAAAATATATGAAAATCTTAATCCTTACTCTTGACTTGTAATCATTGTTCCTCATAAAGAGAGACTCAAAATAACTCAAATTCTTTGGATACAAATAACTCTATTTATCTGCAAAAAACCCACATGAACCCTAATTCTTTCTAAGCACAAAGAAACAGAGGAGAGGATATAAAAATAGTAGCAATCATTGGAACAAAAGTTGAAATGAGGGTAGAAATAGAGACTCCCACCCTCTGTTCTCCCTTCTAATAGGCACAAATCTTCATGGAAGAATAAGAAAATTCAGAGCAACATGGGTCTCTGGACAAGTCATATTTTTTAGAAGTGAGTGGAGACTTGGAACCGAAAGACAAGAAAATAGCAGGGAAAGAAAATAAAGCAAGGGCCCTGTCTAGTTAATAAGCATTTTCTGGAAATGAATGGAATAGGATACAATGGTGTGACTACACACCTAATAGCTAACATATCCATTTCTTACATTTTTCAAGTCAAGTGACAATCACAGTGATGTCCTCATTTATTCAGCACTTACTAAGTGCAAGGCACTACACTAAGGAGAGGCAAACACAATGCTTTGTCCTTGATTTTAAGAAATTTACAATCTAGGAGGGTAGATAAGACAATGTATGCAGATTATCTATAATATGCGTAGTAGAATACATAGTAAACAGCCAATAAATATAGGCTAGCTAATTATCGAGCATAGACGGTAGCTTCTGGCTTTAAGGAGAACACTTGTATATAGCAGTGGAGGGTGTGGGGGAGGGAATGAATTAGGAATAAGACAGCTTAAAGGAACAGAGGAAGGAGCTATGGCTTTAAATAAACGTGGCTGAAAACCTTTAGGTCACGAAAAGCTCTTCACGACACCCTGCACAAGCAATATGGGGTCTTCTAACTTTTGGCATGTTACAAATGAGGGCAGACAGGACAGATAAGAAGTGATTTAGAGAAGCGATTCCAAGTTTGTCTCAGAGTAATGAAGCCAGTCCCTTAGCCTGTTCAGGCCAATCCTCTCAGTCCTATTTCCCCAGGAAAGAGGCTCAAAAATCTAACCAGGAGAGTCTCTTAAACCTCAGCTCTAATCTCTATAGGAAAAGCAGCAGCTGTAGAGGTCTGCAAATGTAACTGTTGCCAAAATAAAAGCAACTGAAGGTTGCTGGTACAGGAAGACGGGAAACACCAATGTGAGTGGGTTTTTAGGTCAGCCATCAAGAAGGAAAAGGATCCCAGGAAAGCTGAGCTGGGTTCCACAGGGTCTCACAACCCCTGGATCACCAGGTGGACAAAGGTAACGGCGCTGCTGCCCGCCCTGGGGCTCCCTGTGCCCTTCAGTACTTCCCAGGGCCACTGACCTGGCTGTGTTCCAGGAAGAGTAATTTAGCTCCAATTACTTAAAACTGCTTTATCGGTTTCATAGAGAAAAAAAAATCTGCTAAGTCGACTTTTATAAAACCAGACAATAACATTCAGAGAGCATATATTTTCTTGTTTTTTAAAAAAGAAACAATTGTAATTTAAGGCTTACTTCTTTCAGTTCAGTGAAAAAGTTCCAATTCAATGCTTCCAATAGTTACTATGACCACAAACATTTAAATAGAAAAGATCCATCTAGAGATTCAGACCGAGAATGTTTTACTTCCAATAGTTAATAGGACCACAAACATTTAAACAGAAAAGATCTACTTAGAGATTCAGACTAGGAAATTTTTCTTTTGGGGCAATCAGTCAGAAAATAAAACAATACGGGGAAAAGTCCTGGTTCCCCTTCCTTCACTATCCTCCACCCCTAAATTTGCCTATAACCAGTCAATAACCCCTCAGATGAATGCTAATGGCAATCACCCAGAACATACATCTGTTGCGTTTGTGAGACTTGCTTTGACACAGAACGGCCAAGTCTAGAATTATTCACTTCAGGACGATTACAGACTGCTCCATTCCAGGGCAGGAGCATTTGGGAAGTTTCCTATTCGAAGAAGAAAAATAAAAGGCCACTCATTTGCATTTTTTAGTCCAGGTTCTTTTATTAAAACACACAAACTACAGACCACGTTAAGATGTTAAGTTCTATTTTGAACCTTATTGGGAAACTGTATGACAGGTTAAGGTAAAAGTGCAGCTACTTACAATTCAGAGTCTGGAACAATCAAGACAAGTCACAGGGAATTTAATGGGGACTCGGCAGCCACAGGTGGCCAGAGGACCACTGCTTAGACCTCGTGGTCTCAGAGAACAATTCAGCAAGAATGTAAATGTATACCTCCCTGTTAAAGTTTCTTTCTAATAAGGATTATAAAACAAGTAGCTCAGATAACAATGCATTAAAAACATCCAGAAATGCATTTAGAATGAAAAAAATACCACTATAAATGTAAAATATAAGTGCACAATGAACATTTATTCTCCTGTTCATTTGAATTCTGTATTAAAATAAATAGCAAGGCCGGCACGTGGTGGCTCATGCCTGTAATTCCAGCTCTTTGGGAGGCTGACGCGGGCAAACACCTGAGGTCGGGAGTTCAAGACCAGCCTGGCCAACATGGCGAAATCCTGTCTCTTCTAAAAATGGCAAAAATTAGCTGGGCATGGTGGCAGGTGCTTGTAATTCCAGCTATGCAGGTGTTTGGGGCACAAGAATCGCTTGAGCCCAGGAGGCAGAGGGTGCAGTGAGCTGTGATCATGCCACTGTACTCAGCCTAGCCTGGGCGACACAACAAGACTGCTTCTCTAAAGAAATAAAGAAAGAAAGAATAGCAAATTGAAAAACAAAACAAAAACCCTTTCTCACCTGTGATAATAAAGTCGTTGCTGAACGTTTGCCTCTGGAGTTCATTCACTCATGCACATAAACACGGATGCTGGCTTGAAAACACTATGGGACTGGCTGAAGAGGGAGCTCTCATTTAGACAAATGCATAGTCTAATTTCAGTCACTGCAGTACTTTGAAGTTCAAATTAGCTAGTGGCTGTGTTAAGTATGTTACTAGATCCAAGGAAACTATGGTGTCTGGCATATATTGGTAATATCATGGGCCTGAAAGCACAGGTGAGAACTTCCTATGAGGTTCTTCAGAATGTCTCCACCATCTTTGAACTGCTCCTTCAACTATTCCAACACGTGTTTCTCCTCTTCTTACTCTCATTCCCAAAAGAACAGAGGGCAGGATTCTTAGCAAGTAGAAGATGTAAGTGTTGAGGCGTTTACTTTTCTATTGCTACTTAGAAACTAGAATTTTAAGACTCGGGGATAGTAAATACTATGTTGTGCTATGTATATGTGAACAATACAGTTAAATTATACTTGCATTTAGTGTGAGTAAATGAAACTAGATTCTCTTAGCAGAGGGAGGGAAAAAAGAGGTTAAAAGAAATGGAGAGGGAAAAAGAGAATATAAAGAAACAAATGAAAAATAGGAGGTATGAATTTTTTCTTTTTCTTTTTTTGATACAGGGTCTCACTCTGTCACCCCGGCTGCAGTACAGGGGTGTGATCTCGGCTCACTACATCCTCCACCTCCCTCAAGCCATCCTCCCACCTCAGACCTAAATAGCTGGGGCTACAGGCGCTCCACCATACTTGGCGAATTTTTGTTTTTATTAGAGATGAGGTTTCACCATGTTGCCCAGACTGGTCTCAAATTCCTGAGCTCAAGCAATCTACCTGCCTTAGCCTCCCAAACTGCTGGCATTACAGGCATGAGCCACGCCGCCTAGACAAACTGTGAGTCTGAAATCTACTATTTCTTTAGTCCATGAGTTCTCTGTAACTCTTATAATATGTGCTATAATAAGCCAGGAATAGAATATCCTTTCATTACTTATTTTAATTATAAGCCCCTTTGTAAAACTTTCCTTTATTACCCCTGCCTGACACTCACTCGTCTTTGGATTCTCATACTATTTACTACCTATGGGATTTCCTGCCACACAATCTTCTTTTTGTCGTTAATTTGTTGATTAACAGAAACAGGCTGCTCTCGTCTCAGGGAATTACTGCGTTTTGAAGGAGCTAGATATGATTAAGACCTTTGGCGCACTCTCCCCAGCTTAGCAGCCGAGGCAGAAGATGACAAGCCTGCCTTTCATTCTGTTCCCCGCATGTGCTGCTGCTTGTTCTGGGGAAAGGGGAAACCAGGAACATTCAATAACCACTGAAGGAATACAAAGATCATAGGGGCAGTCTTTAGAAAGAAGACCGATTCTAAAATAAACACTGCCTCAGAAACCTACTGTTTCACCCCACTAACCTTTGACTCAATTCTCCTGGGGTTCCCCAGGGAGATCCCGGCCTGTTAATTTTCCCAGAGGTTGTCAGCAGGCCGGGCCAGCAGAGCCGCATGCATTGTTATCAGCCCAGCCTGTGAGCAGGCACGAAATGGCTGTGCTTGGCTTGTGCGTCTCCATACCCACGTGCAGTCTGATGTCATGGGGATCGTGTTGTCGCCTGCACAGCACTGTATACTATCTCTCAAAGTTGAATAAATAGTCCCGTTTTCAGTTCCATCCCACCTTCTCCAATACAATCAGCTAGACTTGACCACTGAGTACTTTGTGAATTGTGAATTGTTCCAGGATTGTGAAAAATCAAGCCTTAGGGTTTAAGGGATTCTTCCCTTCCCCCAAGATGAATGACACATCTGCCACAAGGAATGTGAGAGAAGATCTCAGAAACCTTTAAGTCTGAATGCTTTATGCCTTCCAGATAACTCAGTGGTTCTCCAGGAATTATAGTTGTCTTTAAAGACACAGGATGGATTACATCTTCACCTGCTTGAAACACTGTTCTCAGTAGTAAATTGCTTTTATTACCACACAAAAAAGACAGATACTATCTTCAAACTCAATAGAACCCTAAATTTGACATTGTCTAGTAAAACCTTAATGAAACATAACCAGAACCAGTGTTGCTTTTTAATAATACTTCCCAAATAAACCAGAGTTAACAACAGCAGTTAGGAAACCGTTTGCCACCATTTCTCCTGCAAATCCCAGAAATAAAGAACCTATAACATAAAAATAGCTCTTGCCCCAGTTCCTCCTGGCTCTTGCTTACTGATAAGGAGAGGGAACTGTCATGCAAGTTGTGTTTAATGTTAATTCCTTCTTCTTAATCCTATTTTAGAAGAGCTACCCCGCTACAATGCAGTTGTATAAGTGGAAAGTTATAATACATGTTTATCTTATGCTTATGAATTTTTAAATTTAAAAAACATTTTCTTTTGTATTTTTAGATATTGATGGTTTTGAATTTTCCAGAATTTCACCATTTGATATTTCTGCTAGAGAAATAACCCTGAGTCTGATAATCTTCACAGTTAACTTTAGAATAAAAAGATCTTGTTTCCTTGCTTAATCTTAGGACAGATTACAAATTTATTTTATCAAGACTATTCATAGAATATAATTTAACCACTTAAGAAATAGTACATTGGAAAAAAGACTAGAAGGAAATATGCTACACTGTTAACAATGTTTAATCCTGGGTGTTGAGGCTATTCGTGATTGCTATTTTTTTTTTTTTTATAATCTGTATTGCTACTTTTTTATTTTTGTAATCTACAGTTTTCATAATTTTCAAGATTTACAAACCAACAAAATGAAAAACAACCGTATTCTCTCAAAAGTTTAATTGAAACAAAAATAAAACCTTATCAAAAAGTCAACACCTTAATTTTCTTCTCAAAGATCTAACAGAGTTGAAATGAGTGATCATCAATTTTTTAAAAAAAACCTACGTTTGGCTTTTGTGCCACTGAATAGAACAGCCTGTTCCCTCAGGAGCCTTTAGTGGCACCACTAGTTTTTAATGGACTGTCATTGTCCATGACCTTGCTGGTCAGAGCCAGGGGACTGGGCAAAGTTTTTCCATATGGCTTTATCACTTTTGGTTACTATGGGGTATCTGAAGCCAAAAATAGTTCAGAAAACATTGCTCTCATTGAGGAAAAAGACAGGCTGGCTGAACAACCGAAGGTTCCCCTTATAACCTACTCACGAAAGACCAAGAGGTACTCTCTGACCTCCGCAGTCCTAGTGCAATATTCCTTTGTTCGCTGATTATAAGGTGCACTTCAAGACCCTCCCAACACCTCCCTCCAGGCTCCTTTTCTTAATGTGCCTACAATTAGTCAGTTGTATTTTGCCATCTCACAACTTTAAACAAAGTTCTACATTTCAGACGTAAGTGGAGAAATAAGGCCAGTAAGGATTCTCCTCTTTCCTTTGTTTTTCCTTCCTGTCTTCTCAAGATTCCTTTCTTGCCCTCCCACAAAGGACAATGCAGAAACAGAAGCCAGATATTTCAGAGCATTTTTCAGGGCACTTTAAGGTGGGCATCGTGGTAAGATTCAAATATATTAACAGCCCAGTAACAGCAACACGCACATAAGAAGTTCACAGGAACAAACAAAATATGTGCTGGGCTGCTTATGTGAGAACCCAGGGAAGTAGCAGTGAGTAAAATGCACTTTTCAATTAGAAATAATCTGAGGCATGGTGAGCACTGTAGTCTCCTTAGGCTACAGTTTACCCATCCTGCTTGTGAAATGTCATCACACACTTCCCTGAAAATGACATCCTCTCTTGTTAAACACAATTTTCACAGGAAAATACATTCTGAGTTCAATACGTAGATTTCTAAAATCATTTGGGAGCTGAGAACTGCTTCTGGGCATGTATCTATATACTGGATTCAGTCTACATATATAGTCAATAATAACCCTACTGACTCTGGAAAGATCATATGCCCAGAGATTTCCACTTGCTATGTGTCCCCAGAAGATGTGGTCTCTACTGGCTTGAGGAGAATGGCCATTCCAGTTCCTTCCTTCAGGAATCCTAGCTCAGGAAGCTCCCTCAGAGAAAAAAATCCCTGTTTACCCAACTGCTCAGTAGCTGGAGAACTGAACGCTTGCACACTGGCTCCAACTAAATGCACTGGACTCTGTTGGATTACCAACCATCCTCTGGAGAGATTTCCCGGAGCAGTCTCAGTCTCACCTCTCCTAATATCTAAGATCCGCTTGATCACTATCAAATGTTTCCCAGACACTTACTGTGTGTGTGTGTGTGTGTGTGTGTGTGTGTGTGTGTGTGTTTTGAGATAGAGTCTCGCTGTGTTGCACAGGCTGGAGTGTGGAGTGCAGTGGTGCAATCTCAGCTCACTGAGATTTCTGTAACCTCTGTCTCCCAGGTGTAGGCAATTCTTGTGCCTCAGCCTCCTGAGTAGCTAGGGTTACATGTGCACACCACCACACCTGGCTAATTTTTGTATTTTTAGTAGAGATGGGGTTTCACTATGTTGGCCAGGCTAGTCTCGAACTCTTGTCCTCAAGTGATCTGCCCGCCTCGGCCTCCTAAATTGCTGGGATTACAGGCATGATCCACCATGCTAGGCCCAGACACTTACTATGTTTTCTGATCACCCCACTATTCCTATCCTCATCACTGCCCTTGGTCACTGATGGTTACATTCCACGGCCCACCTATTTTTCTCCACTATTGATCCTGGCTTTCTTTGCGCTTCAACATTCATGTAGTGATGTTTCTGAGGCTCTGGACTCTTACATCCCTGATCTCCTTCACTCCAAAGCTCTTTCTCCAGTCCATGTCAGCCATGCACTGGTGTGGTCATATGCTACATTTAATCACCAACAGCTGCGTCACCTCCAAACTAGCTACCATGGGTATTTCAGTTAACCATCCCCTTGTGTCCCTTGGCTCACTTGTTCCAGTACTCCATTCCATACAGAACTTCACATCCACAGACCTCGCCCCCTTTCCACTATCCATCACCCCCCTCTTATCTTCAGTTTCCTACTTAGCAGCTTATATTCTATGACCTCCTCTGCAATCACTTCCTTTGTAAGCTTTGCTCTCAGTATTTCAACCATACCTTCAACATGAATAAGGAAATCAAGTTCCACCTGGATCTGGCCGGTGGAACAGTCCCAGAGAAAATCACCCGAATTTGCTGATGGGACATACTTCAAATTTGTTACCATGAATCTTGAATGGACCCTCAACAGTGCCAGACAGTCTCATAAACTTCCCTAGCAAATTTGCTTTCTTGTCCAAATAAGACTATTTCGCCCCTAATCTTTCTTCATTCTTCAAACTCCCTTCATTTTTCACTTCCAGCCATCCCCCATACTTCATAGAGAAAATGGATGTGATGTGGTGAGTACTAGTTCATCTCTGACTGCTACTCTACCAACCTTCTGAATCTGTTCTAGGCACCTTTACTCTCTCTCCTTCTGCAATGGCAGAAGCATCCTTGCTTTTCTCTAAGGCCAACCCTTGCATGTGGGTGCTGACTTCCTCTCATCATTCAGAGCTTCCCTTGTCTTCTCAAGAACTCAGCTCCTGCTATTAGCTCCTCTTCCTTTTACACTGTCAACTTCTCCATCTCTACCGTCATCTTCCCATCAAGAAGATGCTTTTCCTATCCTTCTCATACTTAAAAACAAGCATACACACAGACACAGACACACACACACCCCAAAACCTCTCTCTTATCCCACTTTTCCAGCTACTATGTCATTTATCTGCTTCCTTTCACCATAAAATGCTCCAACATATTGTTTTACTTCTTTATCTTGCTTCTCTCTAACCCACCTAGCAAGATCGCCAGTAACCTACACCTTACAAAGCCATTTATGTAGACAGGGCATGCAATCACACGTCAGGTATTCCTTGAGCACCTGCCTTGTATCAGATACTGTTGGTTGGCCACATGCTCCCTAGACAATCATGCGGGTTTACCTGGTCTTTCTCCTACCTCACTGTGTCATTTCTCAGTCTCTCATTTGATTCCTCTTCCTTTTCTAGATCTCTACATGTTGGGGTGCTCTGTACTCAATCATCCTTTCTTTAGTTACCCTCTCATTGAGTTCCATTGGCTTAAAATTCTCACAGATGGCTGTTTCATGTATTAGGTTTGGACTCCCGATTGACATCCCTACTTGCTTATTTGACTGACTTGCTGATGTACCTACAGCTGGCTGTAGAACAGACCCATCAAGGTTAAATTTAACTTCATCTGCTTCCGTTCTTTTTGTTCATTTTACTCCTAGAACATTGGTCACCTTTCTGAGCCTAACACACACCAGCTTTGTGTTAGGATCAATCCACAGAGTCTTTGCACTTCTTGTTCCTTCTGCTTGATAAAACTTTTTTTTTTGAAAAAGATTTTCTACTTTTAGCAATTCAGATCATAACTAAATGTCATCTCTTCTGAAAGATCTACCCTAATCACCCTAAATAAATAAAGCAACTCTTCTAGTTACCACCTACCCAGCTTAGCTGAGTGTACCCTCTTCACAAATTTTTTGGACCTGAAGTCATCTTATTGGCTAATTGTTCACGTGTTATTTGTTTGACTATCTCTACTAGATGTAAGCTCTATTCTTGCAGGGTCTCATGCTGTCTTGTTTACTACTGTATCCCTGATGTGTGAAACAGGGTCTGACACTAGGGAGGTGCTCAAGGAATGCCTAATATCTGCTTGCATGCCATGTCTACATACATGGTAATGAGAAATAACAGTGGTTCATAAAGATGTCTGGCTCTTCTCGTTCATAAGCCCCTGCTGCCCTTACACCCCCAATTCGGTTGAGATCCAGTGATATCAGTGGCTTCAACAGCACTCCTCTCCAGCTAAAGCATATTCACACACCTTGAGTGGGAGTGTTGGTTGGAATGGCTCCCTTGGATCAATTTCTCTCTGTACATATATACTTAGCTCAACTTTGGTGAAGAACTAATAGCATCTTTTCAATTCACACCTAACTTAACTACTATTATTTATTAAAGCACCCTATCATATATCAATTAGCTTGAGGTTCTTTTAAACATTTGTCACATGTATTCTTAAGTTCAGATTTTATTTTATTGGTGTGATTTATGATTTCCTTAGAGTAATTGGTCTTTTAAAAATTCCTTTAAAAACAAAGCTATTTGGGCTGGGTGTGGTGGCTCATGCCTATAATCCTAGCATTCTGGGAAGCTGAGACAGGAAGATCACTTGAGTCCAGGAGTTCAAGGCCATGAGCCATGATCATGCTACTGCATTCCAGACTGGGCGACAGAGCAAGTCCCTGTCTCTAAAACTAACCAATGGATTGAACAATCAATCAAAGCTATTTTCAGCCACATGCCAATTTGAATCGAGAGTTCAGCTGTACTATTTAAAATGTAAAAATTCTTAATCATTATACTAAGTAATCCAATTAGACCAAATCTGGAGGATTAAGCACAACTCTGCTATTCCTTTATAAAATTTCTGTTTGGCATCAGTACTCTCCAAACTTCTGAACTACTATAATAAAATAGTACATTAACTGATTCCAAAAAGATATCTAAAGTATCAAGTATTTTTAGGATTCATGAAATGCTTTTGATAGTTATAGAGCTTTTTAACCACAGTTTCAAATCTCAATGCCTCTGGTACTCTGTGTGTATATGTGTGCCTATATGTGTGTCTGGCAGAGCAAGAGACAACTACCCTTTTAGGCTTACTTTATTTGCCTGTTTGGAGCAAAATCTTAAGGTATTAAGTGAAGATCTAATTTTATCAGAAATAATTCTTTTATTCCAGGGAACTAAATGAATAACAGTGCTTAGCTAAGAGGTCAAGAAACTTACAGTGTGACAACTATTTCACTTTGTTTTTAATAGAGTGTGAAATATTTCTTGCCATGTAAGGAGAAAATAAAGAGTACTTATCTAGGGCCAGGCTCACACTTGTAATCCCAGAACTTTGGGAGGCTGAGGCCGGAGGATTGCCTGAGCCCAGGAGTTTGAGACCAGCCTGGATGCCTGCATAACACAGAGAGAACTTGGCTCTGCAAAAGATTTCAAAGCTAGCGGCGCATGGTGGTGTGCACCTGTAGTCCCAGCTATTTGGGAGGCTGAGATGGAAGGATTGCTTGAACCCAGGAGGTTGAGGCTGCAGTTCACACCACTGTACTACAGCCTGGGTGACAGTGAGACCTGTCTCAAAAAATAAAAAATAAGTACTATCTAAAATACTTTCTTTTCCTTTTAGTGACAGGATATCCCAGGAGGCAGGAGCTGGATTTATTGAAGCTTAAAGAATTTTTTTGGAGGAAAAATCACATTTAACCTTTAAATCTAATCATGCTAAACCTTTATTTAAAAAGAGAAACCATTATTTTTCTTGATTTCTACCTATGATTTATCCATGAAAGAAAAAGGAAGATTTACAGAGAAAGATTATCAATTTTTTTTCTAGGCAAGATTGGTGAAAATGAAAAACACCACACCTGCTTAAACTATTATTAAAAACAATAGACCAGATAGATCTATTTTCTGAATTAATACAATGAAAAATCTTTACTAATTAGTCTGAAAACTCATGCAGGTTTATATCAACAAGAAGATGAGAGATACTGGACATATTCCAGAATCAAGACATTGAATCAATTCTATTTTTTGAAATCCTTCTTCTGGGGTTTTCTCTTTTTTCTCAAGTAAGGAACCTGTTCAGTATCCCGCAGAATTAATGTATACCCTTATCTCTCTGATACATTTTCCACTTGAGTCAATCAGAATTTTGCTAGTATTACACTACTTACAGAAAAGCAGGGCAATACAATAATACGAGTGAACTGCTCTCAGGAGTTCTCACCTGTATTTGTGGTTTATAGTACTAGTCCTTTGATATATTGGAATTTCACAGTGAGAATTTTAAAATCACTTCTTCAAAGTTTCTACGGTTAATGCTTCATTAATTGGAATGTTCAGGGAATAGAATTGTGAATTTAATTTTTGGTTTAACTCAAGACTTTTCAGAAAAATACCTTTTGTTTAGATCTTGATGTGAAATATTTTGTGGCCGGGCATGGTGGCTCATGCTTGTAATCCCAGCATTTTGGGAAGCTGAGGCGGGCAGATCATGAGGTCAGGAGATCAAGACCATCCTGGCCAACATGGTGAACCCCATCTCTACTAAAATACAAAAAATTGCCGGATGTAGTGGCGCATGCCAGTAGTCCCAGGCACTCCGAAGGCTTAAGCAGGGGAATCACTTGAATCTGGGAGGTGGAGGTTGCAGTGAGCCGAGATCGTGCCACTGCACTCCAGCCTGGGTAACAGAGGGAGATTCTATCTCAAAAAAGAAAAAAAAAATTCATCAATGTATTATTCTACTTGTGTTTCATATAGTTCAGTCACTTTATTCAGTAAGAAAGGAAATGGCAGGAGTTTGTAGTCAGGGATATCATTCATTGTCGTGGAACAAGGTTTGGGGGAAGTGTAAGAGACGTAGTCCAAGACATTCTGAAAATTATAATGTACAGTGTATTCCTGGTTATAGTTCACTTTTTGTCCTGATTTTTCACTCTTGTGAATTAGAAGAATAAAATTGTTAATTCAGTTTTATTGTTAATTTGGGTCTAGTTAGTTGAACTTTCATACATAGTCTTTCGTACTATTTCTTTCATTAACCTAAAGCATTTTTTGGGAAAATTATGCTTTGTGAAAATGACTTTTTCTGATTGGAACACACACACAAACACATTGTTTCAAAAATAAATTAATACAAAAAGGCTTAAAGTTAAAAAATATTACCATCAAGAGATAATTACTTAACATTTTGGTGAAGAGCTACCCCTATATATGTATAATTTCAGCTTTGTAAACAGAGAGGTCACTTCTCACATACACACAGCCTACTTGATATGGCCCATAACAAATCTATACTCTCAGGACGTCCTATGTGATCACTTTTAATGATTCCATAGTGTTCCATTATCCATTTAACCCAACTCCTAGTAAAGAGCTTGAATGTTTCCAAATATCATTAAAAAACACTGCTAGAACAAAACAAAACAACTTTGCACCTATATCTTTGCATACTTGTTTAACTATGTTATCTGGATAAATTCCAGAAAGTATAAACTATATTTTGAATTATATGCCTATTCAGACATAACCAAGAATAATTCCTATGAATAGATATTTTGTACATTTTCTCATTTCAGAAAACTGCACTGATTGTTACACTGAGCTAAAATTTATATCATCAAGAGACTAAATGGCTATAACTATTTACAACTGTGTAAGAATTTTAGGAAGGCAGAAAGCTTACCGTCCCAAACAACAGTATTTCTATCACACGTGAGCCTGCAGCACTTTGGCCAAAACCTCCCCACAGGATCTTAATGAATATGAGTGGTCAGGGCTGTAGTTTCACATTTCATCAGGGGAATGTCCAGGGACAAGGATGGAACGTCAGGTGGAAGGAGAATTCCTCATTCAGCGCTCTGCAGACCTCCAGCCACTGGCTCCAGGCAACACCAGGAGGATCCCCACACATTCCCCCGTTTCTTAGCAAACCTTCGCTGAGCACCATCTCTCAGGCACCGTGTGAGCTGATGGAGCCCTCGCCTGGAGAGCACATTCTAGTTATGATGACCACAGATATGGATACCCCCTCCAGCAAAAATGCCAACTACTTCTTTTCTAGTCTCCCTAGCAGCTGGGGTGGTGGGGGTGTAGCATGCGGTTCTGGCCAGCGGGACATAAACCCAAGTTGGTTGGGACTTCAGGGAAGGCATTTGCTTTTTTCGTTAAAGTCACTGAATGGCTGACCCTGTTCTTCACTTCTTTCCACCTTGAATGCAGATTTGTGGCATGGAACAAAGGGGGCGAAGGCCAACATCACTAAACCGAAGTAACACCAGCAGCCATCTAGCTTCGGATTGCTGGGTTTGTGGGGGAAAAGGAAACCCCTCTTTGTTCACCTCACTGTTAGACATACTGCTATTTGTGGCTAAAGACATTCCTCCAAACACTTGTATCTGGATAGAGGCAAGAAAATTAGAGGAGAATAAAGGGCCCAGATAGGGCAAAATAGGGAAGATTGCCATAGGATTCAGAACGTGCAACTTAAACGACTCTCTTAGGCTCTGGACGTGGGGCCCTTTCAGGTTGGGAGGCGTGGCTAAGTACACAGGGCAACATTTTTCTGACTGTGATGGCCCCAAAGGGCTTATGAGGATGTTTTCATTAGAAAATATGTTGACACAGCCCAAAAAGAAATTCAAAAGATTATAATTTCCTTAAGTTACACCAACTTCAAAAGAACCAAAATAACCTTAACATGAATCACAGAACAAAAGAGTAAATATGATGTACATATCAAAAATGAGAATGAAAAAGGCAGTACAACCAGGAAAAGGGAATAAATGCATAAATGTCTTTTCTAAATCCTTTTTCTTGTAGAAAAATGTCATACGTTTTTATAAAAAGATAGGATTAATTTGTTTCTAAGTAACAACCAAGGTGTTACCTACCAGCCCACTGGAGTTAAAAGGGAGGAAGGAGATTTTTTTTTAATCTTAAGAGAAAACAACAGCATCTAGATAATCATTTATTTTGGCCAACTGAACAGTCTAAAAGTACGATTAATGCTGCTCAAGTGATCTAGAAATGATGTAAAGTGGTATCTCAAGAGAAGAGTTAATAAAAATGGATATAATTTAGAAAAATAAGACAATATAGCCATAGAGCCTACTAGTAAACTGTTTGCTAATGTAATGAGAAAATAAGGTAACAATTTTTAAAGTGGACAATTTACAAAATTATAAATGGGGAAGAACTATATTCTTTCCTTCTTTTAAACAAAAGAATAAAAAATTGAAACATAAATACAGAGACATTTTCTGTATTTCCAAGGGTAAAGGCAATATCCATCTTTTGTGGATGTGTTTTTTTGAGAGCAAATACTCCCAAATTACTACACACTTAAATGTGAAATAAATGTGTAATTTTAAAAATGTAAAATAAGTGTGTAATAAATGGTTTTTCAAAGTATGAAAAACACAAATTTTAAATTCCAAGTGGGCAAGGCTTTGGCTGTTATTTGCCACTGTTTTCCTTCATCTTGTATGGTGCCTAAAAAATAGATGTTAAAACACTTGTTAAAAACGGAAAGAATAGAAAATGAGAGGAAGGAAATGAAAAACTACTTATATTAGCAAGATGTTCTTTATAAAGAACTTAGCTTCTTCTGTTACAGAGATATCATTCAGTGTAAAAAACATGTAAGTTGCTAAATGATATCCAAGAAATCAAAAACAACAAAAAATACTTTCTTATGAAGGTATAGATCCGCATGCTTTGAAGATCACTCTCAAATTCCACTTTAAATTCTATTAATCAAAATCTGATAATACCTGTCACCATTTTCCTTGAGCAGTTTTCATATGTTTGTTGTAAAATAAATCTCTAAAACAATAAAAGGCAATCAATCTGCTTTTAAAAGGGAAAATTGAATGATATGATATTGAATGACATTATAAGCATTTACCACCTATTAGAAGCATTTCTCTCTTGGTTGCCTAGTGTTTAAGAAATATCTGCTGTTAAAAAATATTGTGAAACTTATCTATGAAAGTCTCAACCAAGATTTAATCTGAAGCATATTCTTTAACGGAACAAGAGAAAAACATCAGAGACTTTTTTAGCACACTTCTGAAACAATTTACATTGACCATTTCAGGAAATTTTCCCAAGGATCCCCTGCAGAGACAGATTATTGTTGTCTTTATTTTATACAGGAGGAAATTGACGGAGGTTAATTAACAAGCCCAAGGCCACACAGTTAGTGAGCAACAGAGGTGAGACTCAAACACAGGAAATCCAGCAATCCCACTCCAGAGCTGACTGACTCCTAACCACCAAGATAAACTATGATTGTGTCAGCAGCAGAGTGATAACAGTAATCATAATATAATAATAAATTATCATATACATACAGTTGTTGAAACAACTTCACACACGTCATCTTTGTAAGTTATACCAAACCTTAGTTGTCTCTTACCTGTCAAGGGCAAAATATTTGTTTTAGGATCAAAATATTAGGCCAGGCATGGTGGCTCACACCTGTAATCCCAGCATTTTGGGAGGCCAAGGCAGATGGATCACTTGAGATCAGGAGTTTGAGACCATCCTGGCCAACATGGTGAAATCCCGTCTCTACTAAAAATACAAAAATTAGCTGGGCTTGGTGGCGTGCGCTCGCAAGCTACCTGGGAGGCTGAGTCAGGAGGATAGCTTGGACTCGAGAGGCAGAGGTTGCAGTGACCCAAGATCACGCCCCTGCACTCCAGCCTGGGTGACGGAGACTCTGTCTTGGAAAAAAAATTTAAACCACTGTACTTAGAAATTCTTTGTCAAAACCCAACTGCTGTTTCTCTGTGTTTGCCTTAGTGCTAATGACCCTGCCAGGAAAGGAGACACTTTCAGCACCTCCTCCAGGTCTCTGTGATATAATCTGGTTAGGTTTAGACCTTTCTTTGCTGCTTTCACCATGGGTATGTGCCTGAAATGGTTATTCCAGCAGAATAAGAGGAGATACTAGACTTTTCACGTTTAACACATTGAAAGAAGAAAGAAAGGGGGAAGAAAAGAGGCAGGA
>PVKP010036602.1:5300-22419 GCA_004027715.1 Plecturocebus donacophilus | reverse complement strand
GTTCATTCTGTTATTTTATTTTAAATCAAGCTTAAATATTATAATTAATTCTGAAGTGGCTAGTTTTTTGTTTTTAGTTTGTTTTTTAGCTTGTTGTTTTTTAGTTATTCTCTGATTCACATTGATCTGCTGAATTTGAAGGTAACTGTGAAATCTGTGAAGATGCATAGAGCATATTGCTGAGAAAGATTCAACATATAAATACAAGATGAAACATGCAGACTATGCATTTGACTTTCTCAAACAGGAGAAACTTGCTCTGGAAAGAGACTACTTTCATGTATTTTTTTCGTCTTGGCATCTTCCGATAAGGCATTCTCCAAAATTTGGTTGATTCCCCCAAACTCTAATTAACAAAATAATGGGAAAATGAAAAGGAACCTTCTTAAGAAAGAAATAAGTATGAAGCATGAAGGTCTCTGTACTTTAGCTTGGAAAACTCAACCCAACAATATTTGAATGAGAATATTAGAACACTCTGTCTCCTTTATGTATACTATACAATTAAATGACTAGGCAAAGACCCTTAGTCATTCTCCCAGAGCAACCTACTAATTTATGGGGTCAGATGAAAAATCTGAGTCACTCTCATTGTTGGGATAGATAATTCTACCAGGGACTGAGCCCAGTAATTTAGATGTATAGTGGTAAATAAATGATGGCTTTTTAACTGTTTTGACCAAGAATCATTTATGTATTTATTTCTCTCTCTTCATGCTTTGTATTTAAATATCATGTTACTGTACTTTCAGCAATGGCCTTGTGAGTAAACAGTTATCAGTGGGGGTTGAGATGGTGGAAAAGGGAAGTAAAAATGTTGAGGATGCAATTTCTTAGTGAAAAATGAATGTGCAGTTATGTAAAAGTATCTTTTGATGTGTAACTATGGTTTTGTCTCACATGGGTTACTTCTGACTCAGACTCATGTGCTTCTCAAAATCCATTTTCAAAGAGATTATCCCATGTTTTATTGTTATGTATCAGGTTACATTCTCTACCAGTAGGCTATTCCAGCATTCACCAGCTCCACCCCACTGGAAAGTTATGTTTCTATTTTTTCAAACCATTCTACACTTCTACAATGTTATGACACTTTTGTCTGTTTCTTCAGTACTGTATACCCGTATGCCTAGATCATAGCAGGCATTTAATACATTTCATTGAATAAATTTAAAATGCACAAATTAGGCTCCTAGTTGTACATCTGGTGACAAATATCTCCCCAAATGTACACTGTTTAGAGGAGTCAAATCATAATTAAAACCATGTTAGGATGAGTGGCCAATCTCTTTGATGGTGAAGCCATTCCATCATGCCATTTTAATTAATCATGATTTTCATCAAACTTTCCTAGAAATTTGATCCTAAGATTTTGGTAGATTAATGTCTTGTTGACATTTTAGGAATTGGATTTCACCTTTTGTAAATTGATTTTTACCGTGAACTTGATGTGGTATTTGTCACATTTTATGTTTCAGGTATTTGCTTCCATTGTTTACAATTATCAAGTAACCAAATCTTAATTAGCATTGTAATGTTATGAGGTTTGCACCCTGAATGATCATTAAATTAATTTTTTATCATAGAAATTGTCATTTATGGAGGATTTGACAATCGTCTAAATTAATCTTAAACTCTTCCCACCTATCTAACTTGCAATGATTCCATTTACTAAATAAAAAATAGAGCAGCTAAACCAAAGGCATATTTTTATTTTCATTTATTTTTTCAATTTCCACTTAAATTGTTCATGACTTTCTTAGTTACATAAGCAAAATATTCAAAATGATCTTGATTATTTGCTTTATCAGCCCACAAAGGGAGAAAAAATAAATAAGTGCAAGCAGGTGTTAGACACAGATGTGCATTGCTAAAACTAATAATATGCCATTCTTTCTCAATAGAATTGTTCTAGTACATTTTTTTACCTGAATCATACACCATTGCAGTTCAAACCCAAGAATTAAAAGAGAAAACTCAATCATAATTCAATATATAATGAAATATTTCCTCTATTCACTTTCTTCATGTATTCAAAAATAAAAAAGATGTAGTGGACATATCAGGAGTACATTGGGTCTTAGTTATAAGGTTTTATGCCAAGAGTCAGAATAATATATGATTAGTGAATATTAAAGGAAGAAGAAAAAACAAGCTTCAGTTGAATTTTAAGAGCTAGCAACACAAAGATGCAGAATACACAATGGCAAAGATTATTGTCCCTGAAGCCAGACCCACCTGGCCTCAAACCCCAGCTCAATCATTAAGAGTAAGACTAGGCAAGTCACTTAAGCTCTCTATGCTCTAGTTAACTACCCTGTGAAATGGAGATAATAATATCACTTAAGTCGTAGATGATTGTGAGAATTAAATGAGTTTACTTGTTGCTCAGAATAGTGATTAGCACATAGGAAAAAGTGTTAAAATTACTTTTGTCATTACCACCTGAGGGAATGTCATACGGTATTAATAAAAAGGCAGTGATATGCAATTATGTTAAATGTTTCAAAAGTCAACCCTAGGAATTATGTATACTTTTTCTTGGCAAACATATACATTGGTTGGACTGTGTTAAATGTATAATTCAAAATTCTTCAGATTTTTAGTTGAAAGCATGGCTAAAAGCATAATGTAAACAAACACTCTAGTGACATTGTTGATTACCTATTTGTCCTTTTCTAATTGAAAAACAATTTTCTTTCAGATATTCAATGCTAACCTAGGTAGACACCCATTCTGTTTGAAAGGAAGCACCCCAGACTATTGAAGGGGGTTTGATTTGGTCTCAAAGAGAAGGCAGAACATGAAGGAGGAGAGAGTGAAGAGAATAAGACCAGAGCTGAAGTCCTTGTTGAATGACAAAAGATCATTGCCTTAGCTGTAGACTCTCTCAGTTATGTGATGTAAGGTAATCCTTTTGTCATTAAAACCTGTTATTTATTTTATGATTACTGTAACTAAAAGTTTCATAACCAATGTACACACACATTTACACCTTCTGTACATTTATGTTTCCAAAGAAAATCTATGGTAGTTTTCATTTGGCAGCAAGTAACAGAAAACCCAAGCTAAAAGTAACTTATTACAATCTAAAAATTAATTTGTTATATACAGATGGTCCCTGACTTACAAAGCTTCAATTTACAATTTTATGATGGAATGAAAGCTTTATTCATTTGGTAGTAACTGTACTTTAATTATCATACTATTCTGTTTTTCACTTTCATTACAGTATTTAATAAATTATATGAGATATTCAACACATTGTTATAAAATACTCTTTGTATTAGATGGTTTTGCCCAGCTATAGGCTACTACAAGTGTTCTGAGAATATTTAAAGTGGGCTAGGTTAAGCTATGATGTTCTAAATTACCTGCAATGTAGAAGTTAGTAAAAGCAAATATTAATTGAGTAGACACTGTAATATATTCCAAATAAGATCATAGGCTTTTATATTTATGATGTCTTATATTCATCACAGGTAACCCATGATTTAAGTACTGTTTTTCAGGAAGTAACCTCATTGTAAGTAGACGAGCATCTCTACTTGGAAGATGAAGAGTACAGTGTGCTTTAGAGCTGGCTTAATTCAGTCTAACCAGCTCAATTTTTCTCTGATTCTCCAAGATCTGCTTTTTGTTTTTCTTTTGGTGTATTTTGGCTTTATATTCAGGCAGATACTAAGGTAACTGGCAGACTTACACAACTTACATTCACATGTACCCATTTCAGTATTGTTAAAAGAGAAAAATAAGACACTAGAAAGGTCAATAATCTGGATCCAGTTTGGAAGTGTCATGATACATTCTCATAATCTTGCCCAACTCTAGAGGCCAGGCTCTTAAGCAGTATGCAATACTATATCTCTATTAATCATAGTGATTGAAGGAAGATAAGACACAGAACATAACAAATGAGAGTTAATTCTTGGACCTTGTCTATTACTATAAATCCCTTTCAGGGCAAGAGTTCTTGCAAGAGTTCTTTGAAAGGAGGGGGCTACATGTATCATTTGAAGAGTAGAGTTTTCAAGATTTGATTATTGCCTAAGATGAAAGGTATTCACTACCAATAATATTCTAAAATTTTTCTCTGAAAGAGATGTTACAGTTTGAGAATTTTGTTTCTAATTTATGAAGTATTAGGAGAAGACTTATTTTAAAAATAAATGTGAAATATTAATATAAAAATAAAATATTTCTGTATAAAAATAGTAGCACAAAAAGCTATAGAAAAACCATATAATGATATTAACAAACAAAATGCCTCTATGAGAAAACTTTTGTTTGATCAGAAAACTCATTTAATTAACAGTGCTCTTTATATAACAGTGCTCTTTATATAAAGAAAACGTGGGATAAGCATCATGAGAAGAAAGTAGAAAATTGAAAAGATAAAGTTATTTCTGTGCCTACACAAATGTGATAAAAATCTGTGTGAAAACTCACCTTCCACAGACAAATGCACAATAAGCATATGTACAATAAATATACTGCTGGGGCTATGTTCTCTTTCCTGAAGACATTGTGTGTGTGTGTGTGTGTGTGTGTGTGTGTGTGCGCGTGTGCACGCGTGCACGTGTGTGTGTTTATTTAGAGGTGGACCTCTAAATAATATTAAATTGGGCCCTACATCAATTTTTAATAATTCATTAACCATGTTTTTTTGATTTGCTGTTATAACTCTTGCTTTTATTTTAGGTTCAGTGGGTCTGTGTGCAGGTTTGTTATATGTGTATATTGTGTGATGCTGAGGTTTGGGGTATGATTGATCTCATCAACATTGGCATAGTACCAGATAGTCTTTTTTAAACATTTCCCCTGTCATTTTCTCCCTGCTCTAATAGTCCCTAATGTCTACTGATGCCATCTTTATGTCCATTATTATCCAGTGTCTAACTCCTACTTAGAAGTGAGAACATGCTGTATTTGGTTTTCTATTCCTGTGTTAATTTGTTTAGAATAATGGCCTCCAGCTTCATCCATGTTGAGCAAAGGACATGATTTCTTTTCTTTTCATACCTGTATAGTATTCCATGGTGTATATGTACCACACTTTCTTTATCAAATCCCCCATTGAAAGGCACCTAGATTGAGTCTATGTTTTTGTTACTGTGATAGTGCTATGATGAACATGTGAGTATGTGTGTCTTTTTGGTATAATGATTTATCTTCTTTTGGATATATACCCAGTAATGGGATTGCTAGGTAAAATGATAGTTCTGAGTTCTTTGAGAAATCTCAGAATTGCTTTCCACAGTGGCTGAACTAATTTACACTCCCAACAACAGTGCATAAGCAATCCCTTTTCTCTGCAACCTCACCAACATCTGTTATTTGTTGACTTTTTAAAAATAGCTATTTTGAATAGTGTGAGATGGTATCTCATTGTGGTTTTAATTTGCAAATTCTCTGATCATTAGTGACAATGAGCATTTTTTCATATGTTTATTGGCCACTTTTATGTCTTCTTTTAAGAAGTATCTGTCTATATCCTTTTCTCATTTTTAATGAAGCTGTTTGTTTTCATTGTTGATTTAAGTTTCTCATAGATTCTGGATCTGACCTTTGTCAGATGCAGAGTTTGCAAATATTTTCTCCCATTCTATACATCATCTCTTTTCTCTGTTGATAGTTTATTTTGCTATTCAGAAGTTCTTTAGTTTAATTAAACCCCATTTGTCAACTTTTGTTTTTGTTGCAATTGCTTCTGAGGACATAGTCATAAATTCTGTCCTAAGACCAATGTCAAGAATGGTTTTTCCTAGGTTTTTTGCCAGGATTCTTACAGTTTGACATCTTACATTTAGTTTAATCCATGTTGAGTTATAGTTAATCCATATAAATCCATATTTATATATGGTGAAAAGTAGGGATCCATTTTCATTCTTCTGTGTATGTCCAGCCAGCTATCCCACAACAATTTCTTAAAAAAGGTAAACTTTTCCTTGTTGCTTAATTTTTGTTGACTTTATCAACATCAGATGGCTATAGGTGTGCAGTTGTATATCTGGGTTCTCCTACCTGTCCTACATATTGATTTATGTGTCTGTCTTTGTGTCAGTACCATGCTGTTTTGGTTACTATAACTTTATAGTACAATTTCAACCCAGATAATGCAATGCCTCTGGCTTTGTTATTTTTGCTTAGGATTGCTTTGGCTATTCAGGATCGTTGTTGTTTCCATATGAATTTGAGAATATTTATTGCTAATTATGTGAAAATTGATACTGGTAGCTTGATAGGAATAACATTGAATCTGAAAACTGCTTTGGGCAATATGGGCATTTTAATGATATTGATTGTTCCAGTCCATTAGCATGGAATGTTTTTATATTTGTTGATGTCATTTATTATTTCTTTCAGCAGTGTTTTGTAGTTCTACTTGTAAAGCCTTTTCACCTTCTTGATTAGATGTATTTATAAATATTTTATTTTCCGGCTCTTGTAAATGGAATTACATTTTTTATTTGGCTCTCAGTTTGAATGTTGTTGGCATACAGAAATGCTACTGATTTTTGTGCACTGATTTTCTCACCTGAAACTTTACTGTAATTGCCTACCAATTTCAGGAGGCTTTTGGTAGAATCTTTAGGGTTATCTAGATATAGAATCATATTGTCAGTGAAGAGAGGTTGTTTGACTTCTTCTCTTCCTATTTTGATGCTTTCTTTTTTTTTCTCTTACCTGAATGCTCTGGCTAGAACTTCCAGTACTATGTGGAATAGGAGTGGTGAGAGTGGGCATCCTCACCTCATTCCAGTTCTCAAGGGGAATGCTTCCAGCTTTTGCCCATTCAGTATAATGTTGGCTCTGAATTTGTTATAGATGGCTCATATTTTGAGATATGTTCCTTAAATACTTAGTATTGGGAAGGTTTTTATCATGAAGTGATGTTGAAATTTATCCCAAGCTTTTTCTGCATCTACTGAGATGATCATGTTTTCTGTTTTTAATTCTGGTTATATGGTGAATCATATTTATTGATTGGTGTATGTTGAACCAATTTTGCATCACAGGAGTGAGCCTATTTGATTATAGTGAATTAATATTTGATGTGCTATGTGATTTGGTTTGCCAGGATTTTGTTGAAGATTTTTATATCTATGTTCATCCCGGATATTGGCCTGTAGTCTGTTTGTGTGTGTGTGTGTGTGTGTGTGTGTGTGTGTGTGTGTGTGTGTGTGTGTGTCTGTCAGGTTTTTATATCACAATGATGCTAGGTTTGTAGAATGAGTTACAGAAGATTCTCTCCTGCTCAATTTTTTGAAATAGTTTCACTAGAGGTGGTATCAGTCCTTTGTTTTACATCTGATAAAATTTGTCTGTGGCTTCATCTGGTCTTGAGCTTTGTTTGGTAGGTTTTTTTTATTACTGATTCAATTTCAAAACTTAATTGCAAATATTTCAGGCATCAATACAAATGTCAAAAACTTTATATATACTTACATAAGTATACATTTATAATTATTTACTTATTAATTTTTAAAGTACAAATTATACTCTAGGTCTAAAATGCCAAATTAACTAAACTCAACTAAATTAACTAAACTACAATTTTCATTGAGAATTGGGAAGGGAAAGAAGAGAGAAAGTTAATGGCTGCTCAATTCCTGATATCCAGGAGGAGATGTTTAAAATGTTATTGGATAGAAATCTAGAATTGATCAAATCAAAACCAAAATGAAACAAAAAACATTTAAAAAGATGAATGCCTCATAAAAATAGGATAGCTAACATTAACATGTCAGTAGAAAAACCAAAGCAAATTTCATTAAGTAGGAATCACAGAATATTTATTAAGGGCTTGTGCATGATGAAAAAGTAATTGTTTATTTGTACATGACAATAGACAAAGCAAATCATATAGGAAAAAACACACTAAAAATGAGAAAAAAAGAAAAACTTACTTCATTTCCCTCTTTCATAACTCATTGAAAACATCAAAAAGAATGAAAAGTAGGGGAAAATCAGTGATGTAACAAGACAGCCGTTACCTCAAACCACAAACCATCACTTATATTTGCCAAAACTGTAAAGCCTGGACTCAGATGGGAACATGATGAGAGTTCACATTTGTTGTGTTTAAACTTTAGCCAATTACATATTTCCCAAAAGTAAACATCACCTTCATGAAAGGCAACACAACTATAGTTTGGTTAGAAAGCTTAGATCTAGCTCAGTATTGGTCGCAGGTTTTCTGTGGAATGTCTAGAAAGAAACACAGTTTAGGATAATGAACTAGAGAAGTAGAGAGAAAAATAAAGATGATAAGTAATTTTTTTTTATTTAGGATTTTGTTTCCCAGGTCAAGAAGACTGTAGATAGTGAAGTAGAGTGGAAAAATAAAAAGAACAGCCAGGCCACAAAACAAAGGGTGTTAAGACTGAACAGGAATTGCTGTGAGCCCCATGAGTCTCTCAAAGACAAAACTAGAAAGGAGTTGTATCCTTAGCATGAAGAATTGAGTAAGAGTACAAAGAAAATAGAAGGATGCATGTTCTAGAAAATAAAAACTCTGTTCCCTATTTCTAACTGCCCCTCTCTTTGCAATATATTTCAGTAGAAGCTAATGCTCATTCAAAGATAGTTTCATTGGAAATAAACCAATTAAGTTCTTGTACTTTAAAACTCCCAACATAAAAGGAATAGACACATTATCAAAAGGTAACTCATAGACCTCAAGAAAAATCACTCCACCAAAACACAGGAAATAGTAGAAAATTATCTTTATAATCCCCAAAGAATGACAGGTAACAACATCCTTTTTAAAGAAGCATAGAAATGAGAGAGAATAGTTTTATGAAATCATAAGAAGATCATATGGGTGCAAATGTAAAGTTTGATAACAGAGAATGGGGAAGTAAATTAAAAATATGAAAGGTGCTATAAAAACAAAAAAGAATAAAATGACTGAAAAGAATGTCAGAAACATGTGGCTAGGTTTATGAGAGAAGGAAAATACCAAGTAGTTAAAAAGCACTACAAAAATTTAAAGTATGATAATAAAGGACATTTGGGTCACACTTGATTGGTGGTTTTGAAAAAAACAAAACTCAGAATATAAAATCTATTCTAATTTATAACAGGAGGAACTTCAATTGAAGCAAATAAGAGATGGGACTCTGTAGATTTATGATGCAAACTGTTTACCAGAAGAAATAAGAGAGTACAATAGACATCAGATATGTTCCAGGTGTTTAATATCACTTACAATTAGTGTCCAGACAAAAGGCACCAGGCGTTTATACCAGAAGACCGTGCATTCTATCCATTAAATGATGTCTACAAAATATCTATAAGTGATGTCCTTCCTTTGACAGAAATGAAATGACCCGTATTTTTACCTAGGTAAATTTTTGTCAAATATAACAACAGCAGACAGGTGATCATAAGTGCCTAAGAACTATTATTAACATAAATTATGAAAGGAGTAAGAAAAATGAGAGATATACAAATGTGCATTATGTCATCTTTACTAATAGAGAGTAAATTGAAGTGCTAATTGAAGTGTAATTTCAAAAACTCCAGACATGCCCATAAGTCTAATAATTAATGTCAAAGATATGTGGGGATATTTTGCTATTTTTGCATATTATCTGTAATATCAAATTTTTCAAAATAAAATAACTCCAGGCACTTCATTTTTTTCATCTTTTTAATCTTAATTTTAGAAGAATATTTTCAAAAATATAATTTTTGATAAAGAAATAATTGCCTGAAATTTGGCAACTCTACAGGTTTTACAGCAATTTGGAGGTTATGATCAATTAAAATTAAATATAATTATTTAATTAAGACCACAATACATCTTGAATATTAAGTTAATATAATTTTTCTTTTGCTCTAGAAAAGTTGTCTACAATTATGTTGACCAAATGTTATTGATGTTTACAGTAATTAGGGTATGGGTGATTAACCAAAGCTACCCTTCCCACATTTATGGAAAGCAGAGCTTTTTAAAATTAAATAATGAGCAAGTAAAAGAATATATATTATTTTATATATCTTCCTTGTATGTGTGTATATACACATAAGCACATATGGAAAAACTGCCAGAAACATAATAGTAGTAAAAAGGTACCCTTCTTAGGCTTGAAAAGCATGTGTATAATTTGGAAAAATATTTTTATTAAGTTCTTTGCATGTTCAACTACTATAGAATATACCTTCCTTTCAACTAGCTAAAAAATCACTTGCAAATAATATCATTTGTTACAAAGTAACGTTACAAGAAAAAATCAGTGAACACTATCATGAACATGACTGAAAATGGGTTTCCATAAACACATAAAAATGTCATCATGTTGTAAAGTAAATATACATCTGCTGGTAAAGAACGTGAGCATAAACAGAAGGTGTTAGAAGTAGTAAAAATTGTTAAATAATTTATAAACATCATTGTACTCAAGAAATTGAAAATAATTGCACAAAACCCTTTATTTTGTAGTTTGGGCTATTTTAAAACTGAAAATTAATGTTTTAAAGGTGAGGTTAGAAAGACAATCCTCATAGATTTCTTTGAATTAGAAAATTGGAACGACGTAAAGGAAAATTTCCTTACAGTATAGTCAATTGTTTAAAAACACTTTTTACACTGTTTTCCCAAATCTTGACTTCTAGGAATCTATCTTAAGGAGAAAGATATTTTGACAATGATTCTGAAGCTATTGGTGGTGTGGTATGGCATAGTGGTTAAGAGAGATTCCAGCGAAGGATTGCATGAATTAAATTCTTATATCTGCCACTTTCTATCTGTGTGACCTTAATCTCACTTGCCTCAGTTGCTCCTCTGTGAAATTATGATAATTAAAGCTATGAGGTTGTTACCAGGGTTTAATGAGTCTATATAGAAATTTGATTGGAATAATGTAGAGCTAGCTAATGTTGACTATTTTATTCTATTCAAATATCCCATAATAGTGGTATTTGTAGCAACAAACACTATAATCAACCTAAATATCTAAAACTATTAGAATAATTTTAAAAATTATAATCTATATAAAATTATGAAATCACTATAAAATATATTTATTAACATGACAAATGTCACCTATAGATTACACTAAAGGTTTAACTGAGGCAGATTATGAAAGTTATCTAAAGAGTCTTCAAACAATCCTAAATCTAAAATATTCCAAAATATTTATATAATCTAGTGACCTATGTTGATAATTTTCTTTATATTTATTGCATTTTACAAATTTGTACATGTATCAAATTTTTATATTGAGTATATATGACTTTAATAACCAGATATTAATGCTTTAAAAATAAACTAATTGAAATAAATACATAGTAACTGCTTAAAAATCTAAAATGTATTTTTGTTGAATTTTGTGGTTCACGGACAAGTAATGTTTGGCTACATTTTAATTTTACACATTGATTAGATAGTAAATTTACACTGTAATGTTTAGATTGGCTAATAAATAATAAATTTGTTTCATTTCTTAAGTAAATTTTAAAATTTATGAGGATGTTTTTGAAAGATTAAATGGATTAGAAGTCAATATTATCTCTCTCTAGTTTTATTATAGGATTATTGTTATTTCCATAAGGTTGCTACTTTCTTTACTATATGCTCCTAGTATACTTAAAAAAGAAAAACTGTACTGAATGAGAAGACTTTCTAATTGTATTCCTTAGAGAAAAGAGTTACTATATGAGAGGGAATAAAAACACTCTAATTTGTGGTTGTAAGTATAAAAAATTAACAAAGAAAAAATCTATTTGTATTGGTCATCTCATGTGAAAAACAACATAAGCCATCAATTTTAATTAAGAAATAAAAACTTTACATGCTTTTCTGTTGCGAACATATCTAATAGAAAACTTAAAAACAATGTTAATAGAGAAGACAGAAAAACATCAGAGAAATAAGAAGTATATCTTATTTCATATAAAAACAATTGTCACACAAGGAAAATGTTACACAAGTCATTATTTTTAAAATGCTATGTCTCATTATATTTAAGTTTCTGTTGTGTCTGTTATAACCTAGAATGAAGAGTATTCCAATTTGCTTTGAACAGACTTAGAATAAATATTCCATATTACGTTTTAGTCATGCTCCAGGACATGAGATTTATTATAAGAATTTTCTTATCATTTTATAATTTTCATAATTTGTTACAAAAGCCAATAACTATAAACATTTTTATAAATGTTATAAAGCAGTAATTCTATTTGAAATCTCATCTAGTGACTATCCTCCTGAAAAAGCCTCACTTCAGCTTTGCATGGATATAATGATACCGAGTCATCCAAATAGTGACTTATGGACAAGCTAATCTCAAAATATGGAGGAAATAGCATTTTAAGTATAAAGGAAGTTGTTTAGAACGGTTGTATTAGTAAGTGTCTGACTGGAGCTTTACCTCATGACAAATCAAAGCTTTAAAAAGACATGAAAGAGCCTAAACAAAGAGAGAAGACACACGTATGAATTTTTTTCTTTTTGACCCAAACCTAGGCATTGTATTGATGAAAAAATTCGGTTACTTTTTCTCCATCATGAGAAAATTCCTCTTATCGATGGCAAATATTTAATAATATTTCTTCACATGTGGCAGAATGATGATAACACGTTGTATACTGGAAGTTGAAAACCCTGAAAACACAGTGCCTCATCCCAGGCATTGGAAAGAAAATTGATAATAAATGGAATGTTGGTAATTATCATTTTTAGTGTTATATATTTAGTTATTCTATCAGAGTGTCAAATATCAGGAGAGAGAGATTAGAAGTTCGAGAGTGGTATAATAAATGAACATTTGTTAAACATTAGAAATTTAACTGAAAGTTCTTTAACATTCTCTTCAACTGTGTCCTGAGAAAGAAATTTGATCATTACACAAGTGAAGAAACAAAGTCAATAATTATAGTCATACCATGTCTATGGACACAGAGTTCAGCTCCCTGAATGAGATGAGAAATTAGATTGATAAGAAAGAATTATACAGGACCTTGGAAATTAATTTTTAAAATAGTGGGGTTAACATATAGATTAGACATATTAGGTAGCAAAATTAATAGTTACTAAAATCAATTCAGTGATATGGAAAAAATATCTTCAAAGAATTGAGTTAGAAGAAGAAAGATGTTTAGATACAAAAATGTGAAATATGAAAAATATAGAGAAGTTTGAGATGCTATATGAAAAGTGATTTACTAAAATAGAATGCATGTACTCATGTAATAAAACAATGATATTAAAAAGAAGGATGGCTACATTTCAGATAAACTACAAGATAGCCATTCACACCCAGAAGCAACATAACAGAATTTTTAACTACAAAGAAACAAAGTGATGAATCTCCTTTGAGGAAGCTGAATCCTAAGTGGGAAGAGAGCAAAGCTAAGAGGCAATCAGATTTAAAACTCAGAGTCCACTCCTAAAATATCACTAATTGGTAGTAATGGAAGTGCTGGAAAAGATGAAGTTATATAAAGAAGTTTTTGAAAGTCTGTTTGAGGAGCACTCAGATCATCACTTCTTCCCACATTTGGGAAACCAGTTGACTGCTTCCATTCCACCTGCTACACTGAAGATTTGTCTTTCTAGAAATCATAAAACCCAGAATACCTGGACTGGCAATCATAAGACATGATTAGGAGCAGAGTTATATATCCTGTGCTGAAAAAGAGAAATAAACTCAATGTTTATCTAGATTAATGAGTTTTCCCCCACCCTGTTCTTTTCTTTTTTTTTTTAATTAATTTATTTAACTTTTGGTGCATACTACATCTGGCTTTTCTCCCCATGTTATCCTTCCCCACCGTCCCCTTCCTCCCCACCCCCCACTGTCTCTCCCCTACCCACCCCGAACTGCCCCCAGTGTGTGATGCTCCTCTCCCTAAGTCCACGTGTTCTCATTGTTCAACACCCACCCATGAGTGGGAACATGAGGTGTTTGCCTTTCTGTTCTTGTGTCAGTTTGCTGAGAATTATGGTTTCCAGATTCATCCAAGTCCCTACAAAGGACACGAACTCATCGTTTTTTATGGCTGCATAGTATTCCACCATGTATATGAACCATATTTTCTTTGTTCAGTCTATCATTGATGGGCATTTGGGTTGGTTCCAGGTCTTTGCTACTGTACATAGGGCTGCAATGAACATATGTGTGCATGTGTCTTTATAGTAGAATGATTTGTAGTTCTTTGGGTATATGCCCAGTAATGGGATTGCTGGGTCAAATGGAATTTCTATTTCTAGATCCTTGAGAAATCAACACACTGTCTTCCACAATGGTTGAACTAATTTACACTCCCAACAACAATGTAAAAGTGTTTCTATTTCTCCACATCCTCTCTAGCATCTGTTGTCTCCAGATTTTTTAATGATCGCCATTCTAACTGGCATGAGATGATATCTCAATGTGGTTTTTATTTGCATTTCTCTAATGACCAGTGATGATGAGCATTTTTTCACATTTGTTGGCCTCATATATGTCTTCTTTTGAAAGTGTCTGATCATATCCTTTGCCCACTTTTGAATGGGGTTGTTTGTTTTTTTCTTTTATATCTGTTTTAGTTCTTTGTAGATTCTGGTTATTAGCCCTTTGTCAGATGAGTAGATTGCAAAATTTTTTCCTGTTCTGCTGGTTGCCAATTCACTCTAATGATGGTTTCTTTTGCTATATAGAAGCTCTGAATTTTAATTAGGTCTCATTTGTCTATCTTGGCTTTTATTGCTATTGCTTTTGGCATTTTAGTCATGAAGTCCTTGCCTATGCCTATGTTCTGGATGGTTTTGCCTACGTTTTCTTCTAATGTTTTTATGGTGTTAGGTTTTATGTTTAAATCTTTAATCCATCTGGAGTTAATTTTAGTGTAAGATGACACCACCACCATGTTTTCATAATTCATCTTCCAGTACACTCTCAGGTAGGTCTAGAATATATTCAGAAGATACTTTTAAAAAACCTAGGCTTAAGATATGGTTTTATGGCCTACCAATTGAAACCACTAATCAAAAAGAACCATACTGTGTCATAATCTTAAATATGAACAAATCATCATACATTTTACGTTAAAGACAGAAATCAAAATCTGCAAACAAAACAAAACAGAACAAAACAAAACACCCTGAAAGAACAGAGTCCATGAAAGGAGAAGATAACTTTAAATCAATAATTTTTCTATATTTTAATGTCTGAAAAATATCAAGCATTTAACTTTGTGCTTTTAGATAAAAATGATATATCTATGAAACAAAACCAAATACTTTAAAACAAAGTAATCTGAAGAAAATAAAAGTCGATGAATATTACTAATAAAAGAAAAATAACTTCAGAGAGTTGGAAGATACAATTGGGAACATCTCTTAGGAAAATTACAAAATGATGAAAAGTAAGATATAAAATGTCAGAATATCAGTGGCCCAGTTTACAAAGCTCACCGTAGGAGTGAAAGTACAAGTTTACATATAAGATAACAGAGGGTAGAACACCTTTAACAATTTCAACATCTCCCAGTCACAAAGACATAAATTTGAAGAGACTGGAGGAATTCCCCACATAATGTATTAAAAATACAATCAAAGTCAAGTACATTATTGTGAAATTTCAGAAGATCAGTGACAAAGAGGAGACCCTGCAAACTTCCAGGAGAGGGGAAAATGGTTACAGACAAGAGTCCAGAGATTGAATGACAACAGGATACCTAACAGCACCCTGGTAGCTAAAAGAGCTTTACCATCTACATACTTGTAGAGTTTGAATGGGAAGTTTTTCAACCTACAATCTAAAATTAATTGAATGATTAACCATGTTAGAAAGTAAAGTACATATAAATGCAACATACCAGGACTCTAAATATTTGTCTTTTCTATATCCATTCTCAGGAAGCCTTTGGAGAATATTCTCCACAAACTTAAATGAGTAAAACAAGAAAAAGAATAACATAGGATACGGGAAATACAGCATATTCAACAAAAAGAAGAGGTAAAGAGAATCTCTCAAATGATGAGGAATGGAGTTGCCAGGGTGACAGCTTATGTTGAACGTAGAGGGAAAACAATTTAGAATAGAATACGTCAAAAGGCTATAAAAGAATTTTATTTCAGAAGACTAAATAGAATGCTTGATTTATTTTGATGTGCCAGTACAAATTTTTAAATATTGATAAAAAATTTAGGACTGAAATAATAGAAAACATAGATACGGTCAAACTGAAAATTGTAATATATGTAATTATGTAATCATAGTACATGCTTAATGATACTGTACTGAACTATCTATTGAGCTAATCATAAATACGATTTAACAGCATTGGGAAAAAGAATACCTAGGAAGACGAAAGTGAAAGAGAACCAAATTTCTGTCTTTCATAGTGGTAATAAATGATATTCACAACTGAAAGTCCAAAAGTCAAAAAAAATCTACTTAAAGTTGTGGAAGCTATATAACATTTTGTGTTATGGAGATTGTTTCTGAAGAAGTATAAATAGAAGATGAGAAATGGTTTTCATTTCTATTCATTGTTAAAAACCTTGAAAAATATTTTCACATTCAAAACATCTAAGCTACATTTAAATTTAATAATAATAATAATGGAAGAAAATAGCCTTAAAATTTCTTGTAATAATGTCATTAGGATATGGGAAATTTAAGAAAAATTGGTGAATCTAATTGTTATTATACCCAGAATCTTATCTGGGTTTTAAATTTTCCTTCAGTTTGTAATGGCAGCAGACTTTCTCATATTTAGAAAGGATCAAAGAATATATTCATTGGTACATAATAAGACTAAACAAGCATTCATATGGCCTTCATTTACCACTCAGTTGCCCCAGGACACCCAGGCCTAAGGATGTTCCTGAATTTATTCTTGAAAAAAACGGAACAAAGGTCAATTACCTAGATATTTCTGGGGCCCTTGCTAACAGCGTTTTTGATCATTTATGGATCATATCTTACAGGCCCGAAAACAGAAATTAGCACAGTATGTTTAAGAATAGAAAGAAGGCATGCATAATTTGCAATGAACTATTAGGAGAAGATCTACAACAAGTTCACATGGAAGGAAGGGGCCAGATCATTTAAGCTGGGTATGGAGTTTGAATTATATTACATGTGAGATGAAGAGACATCGAAGGCTTTTTTTTTTTTTT